>JAOVYW010052297.1:30616-55377 GCA_025775045.1 Hiodon tergisus | reverse complement strand
TTTAATCTGAAATCCCACACAGGTGCACACAGGTGGATTCAAGTAATTGGCTGCACCAGCAAAGAGGGTGAAAAGTTGTTTTTTATTTGTAAATACTTTAGAACAATTTGAGGATCTAAAAAAAAAAAAAAAAAATCTATTTTGATTCCATGTTGTAACACAATAAAACATGGAAAAGTCAAAGAGGGGTGAATAATTTTGAAAGCCATCACACATGAACTACTAATTAATTATGAAAGCATTAATACACACAAATAACTACTACAGAGCTCTGAACGATAACATTTCCGTAAATTGCATGTCTATACTACACAAGATTCAAGTGCGTGTGTGATTCAAGATTGAAGCGAGAAACATAATTTCTCTTCAGTGGGTTGAACAAATACCAGTCAACCCATGTTAACATGAGCCGACCCATCTCAGGGTGAACCTAATACACTTGTTGACCCCACGCATCCCAGGGCGTTGGACTGGAAACATCCCTCGACCCATCTCAGGGCCCTGTTGGCCTGCAGGCTCAGTGTCATGGCTATTGCTTTTCATAAGAAAATGTTTTGAAATAAATACAGCAGCTAAACTGAATGACATGACACTGGAGACTAGCGTTGATTGCCACATACAGCAGTAAAACATAATCCGAGAATCTAATGAAAACAAATATGGATATTTTGCTACGTGTAATATATCGGAAATAGGAACATAACAAAATTGAAGCATCTTGGCTACCTTACATTAAACCGTATCAAGAAAAAATTTAAATGCAGCTTGTGTGCATCCACACATAGGAAATACAACCTAATCTGACTGAAAATGCGTCGCTGAGATCAAACAGGAGCGAATATAAAAACCGTGTGAATATAACAGCCAGTCTTTGCTCTCCAGTCGGACTGCCACTCAACTTCTTCCAACTCAGCCTGCCAGCGTGAAGAGGCTTCGAACGAGGCCCGGTGCGGAGCGTTCAGCGCTGTATGCGCGGGAGCCATGTAAAGCCTTAAATCTTCCCGGAACCTCCAGAGCTGCCGTGTGTACTTTCTGAAGACTGCTGTTAGTTTTGTTTATATCCTTCTCCACCCTTTTCAGGACGGCGATAAATAACCTGCGGAAAACGAAGTGCGGCTCCCCGCGTGCGCTACCTGCAGAGGCGCCGACCGGGATTTCCGTGGGGCTGTCATTTATTACACACATTAAGAACCCTATTAAGAGGCTAGTAGGCAAATAATGCCATCAATTTAAGTGTGGTTTACGCGTTTCCGGCCCAGCCGTGCTCTCAAAGAGCCATCTTAGCGTACTGCCGTCTTGCGTAAATCACGGCAATGAGAATAAATACAGAGAGGACAGCTGGGAGATCTGCCAGGAGGGAGGTGCCTGTGAGAGAACACACCAGTCCACGTCTCCCCGGGAAGGCTACGTCGCACACCACGCCGCTCGTAAATCATGCAGGATTTATGCGTTTCTGTCGATAGAGGACCACTACCGCGCGTCTTGCTTCCTGCAGGAACATGGCTGCAACCACGGGAAAAATGCGCCTGATGGCTGCGATTATCTCGCAGCGCAAGTCAGCAGACCGAATGGATTAATTACGCTTCGACCCGAGCGAGCGATGATTGGTGCCTGTCACTCAACCGTTTAGGAGCAGGGGTCCTGGGTAAGAAGTGGCAGTGTTTGAAGTTTGAACAGCCAGGCAGTGAGCCCTGTGTGAAGCAATCTATTCTCCGTTCAACATGCAAGCCCAGGGAACTATTGCTTTCATTGGGTTTACCCTCTCCAGGAAGTAAAGTGCACAGTTGAGGAAATGAATGCTGTACTGTAGTAGCTGCTTGTTAAATTCACAATGCAAATGCAAAAGGGAGGGGGAACTGCTTTTTGTCTCAATCTTTGTGAACCCATTTGGCATCCTGTAAAGCAAATTAAATTTGTAAAAGATAACCTGCATTTCAAAGATGGTATCAAAGCAAATCCATTTGAAACTCGTCCCTTGGTTTCCTTCAGGCACTTGGAGATTCCGATCATGTCTAAACACTGAAGCACAGAATGAGTCAAGGGGGGGAAAAGGAACACACTTTTCATTGTCATTACAATGGGTAAGATGTACACTTATTTTCACAGTTAAGTGCAACCTCAGGGGTAAGCCCCCCTCCCCCCCACGCACACACACTCCCTCAAAGACACACACACAAACAAACAAAAACACCCACTAATTCACAGACACACAAACATATTCTTTGTCTTACACAGACTAATCATGCACACGAGCCCAGATACTTATGCAAGAGTTTACCAAACTCGCTCATGCATTTCAGAGGAGGAAAATCTCAACAGAAAGTTGTGATCCGTTCAATCAGAACAGTAGGAACAACGGCCATGCTCAGAGAACCCTCCAGACAAGATCTAAACAAACGCAGCTGGAGCTCGACCCAAAGCCGTGTTGAATAAAAAGCTGGAAGAAAAAAAATGTTTGAAGTTGAAAGCGATCCTCCCTTAAGCAGCTTTCTGGCGATGGGCTGACTGTTCATCACGTGAAAGTGAGGCATGTTCTACACACAGATTTCAGACTGAAATTATATAACAAATTGGGGCATTTTAGGATAGTCACAAACATGGCTATGTTATTTAGTTTTAACCCAGAGACAAACACTAAACTGAAACAGGTTTAATGCCTCCTCAAGATATGAATAGGAATTTTTGTTAATGAGCTTTCAGTCACCAGGCTGTCCTCATCGACAGCTGTGCACATCACAGAGTTTCTGGAACAAATTTTGCATATGGTCACTAGGGGCTGTCAGCTCGGATAGTATCCACATGTCCACAGCGATTTTGGACCGGGCGCCATGCAGACCTGGCACACACACGTTCTCCAGGGCCTTTCACATTAGAAAACAAACGTTTCTCCATCTTGGCTCGGCAGGGAAAGCATTTTGACTTCTGGGTCAAGTCCTCACTCTGTACTTGAAACAACGCTCCTGGGGAACGTTATAATAGGTTGTTTGTGTGGATTTGGTGATACTTCTCCCCTCTTTCCATGCGATTCTGTACTCCCATCTCACCTGCACTCCCTTTCCAAATGGGCACTCCCCTTCCACTGCGCAATGGACTGCCCTGTCCCACAGTGCTCTGCCCCAGCCTCGGACTCAGCACAGATGAATCAGGTTGAGATGCCAAGCAAACTGACCTTTTCACTGGTCATTGGTGAAAAGTCCCTGCAGTGACAGCTCTTGTTCAGGCCAGGGGGGTGGGGGAATGGATGGGATTTCACCATGTGTACAGAGAAGATAAACACCAAAAATGGCCATGGACATTATGAGGAAAAACTTCTTTTTTTTTTGTCAACTTCAGCAGAATTTATTTGCTGCTGAAACATATAACTGATTCAGCAAATATCTTTGAAAAAATTACTTTGTTGGCTGGTTCTTCAATTTCCTTCCTAGTTTCCGTTGCCTTACTACAATGTTTGTAATTTTATGATAATATGAACACATGAAGACAATTTCAGCACCGACAAGGACGGGTCACCAGTCCGTCGCCGGGCAGGAGACAGACAGACATAGTCACACATCCAGAGCCTATTTCACAGCCATTTTTCCGCCTAATATGCTGTCTTTTGGACAGTGGAAGGAAACCAGAGCACCTGGAGGAAACAAACATGAACACGGGGGACTTTCAAACTCCAAAATGACAGGCTGATCCAAGCCAGATTCAAATCCTGGACCCTGACACTGCGAGTTGCTGAGTTACAGCAGCACACCCAGAAGCTTTGAAATCCGGAATATTGAGAATTACTTAGACTCTTTTTGAGTTGCTCTGGATGCATCAGAAAGTACATCCCCTAGAGCCAAAACAGGGCTTGAGCAGCCAAGCTTTGTCACGGTTTGAAAGAAGCACAGCTGTTCAGCGATGCTGGACCAGCAAGCAATTTGTCTCTCAAATAAATTCTACCCACTCGGTAACACGCCTAATGAGAACGTGCTTATCATTCCATCAGAAACACAAAGCAACTGAACACGATGTGTTCGACAAATGTTTACATACAATTTTAAGGTTAAAATGGTTACACGGGCCAACGTAAATGGGATTGAGAATGGGGAGTATTAAAAAGTTATGTTGTTTTGGAGTGTAAGACTTCAAAACGATTCAGCAGTAAAGCGGACTCTGGTCACCAAATCACTGGTTGATTGGCTAGTGTGCACTATTGGGTCGAACAGGTTGTGTAGATATAGTCAATGATACTAGGTTTTTCACCAAAAACTGAATTCATCTTCTGTAAATTTTATTCATTAAACGAGTTCCAACCAGACCAACCAAAGACAATAATTAATGCTTTCCCTTCTACATAGTCCATATGACGAATTCATACATTTGTTTATCAAACACAGCAACCGTAGCAGAGAACATCATAATCTTCTGGGATCAGTTTTCTTTCACGTTATCGTAATAATACACTAGACCCAGAGATCACCCCAGGTATTAAGGTACATAACTATACTCTCACATATCCCGAAGCTGTCTCAAACCCTGGGCCTGGGTAATAGGTACTATAAAGTCAGTCAATAAGCCCTGCTGAATGTGACAGATTTTATTTAACTCCAGAAAGCTCTACCCAAAGAAGAGCTCAGCAGCGTTTTGTCAATTGAACATTTTTTTGGTTCCTATAATAACACACTTAAATAAAAATAAAAACTCTGGCTCTGCTAGAGTAAAAGACACCAAAGCGAAACAAACTTGTCCCCTGGTGAACCGACCAAACTCCAGTGTTAAAACAAACACGCTGTAAAAAGAAGACATATGGTGTTCAGACAAATTACAGGTGTTCTGCCATGCGTGGAAAGACTTAAAGACTTAAGTCTTATTAACAACAAGCATACTCTTACTACGCTGATTTCACCAAGGTATCTTTCCCCTATAAACATACACTAAAACTATTCCTCCTAAATTAAAAACACGATTGCCTGACCCACTCCAGACAAAGTTAGGAAAGATCTCCAAGCTTAATAACGTTTCCACATCCTTAATATCAGGCTATGTGTCCAAATCCTTTTAAATATCTGTTATTAAACAGTCAACACCAAATCTGGACCCAAACTATCGAAAGAACTTCAGACCAATATCTAACCTTCCCTTCTTGTATAAAATACTAACAAATATGTTGCTCAATAGCAAATTACTTTTCTAAACTTTGATAATATCTATGAAACTCTACAGTCTCGATTTATTGCAGTCCATAGTACAGACAGTGCCTGTTAAGTTAATGATATTCTTATAGCCTCTGACGGTTCTCTGTCAGTACTAGGTCCTGTGCTGCCTTTGACACTCTTGACATCCAGATCCATTTGAATAATCTTGAAAGCAATGTTGGTATTAAAGGAAGTGTGCTTTCCAGCTGTAGGTCTTACCAAGCATAAAAATTATAATTGTTTGCTAATAAATTATGACTTGTCAGGTTTAGCTGAAGTTGGGTGCAGTGTCCCACAGGGTTCAGTCTTGGGTCACAGTCTACAACCTGTACATATAACTTTTAGGTGACATCATTTGTAAAATTGGGATTAATTTCCATGGTAATGGAAATTACACACAGCTCAATCTGTCTGTGAAACCAAACAAGGACTTTGTCAGACTAAACCCGTACCTAAAAGAAAAACACTGGCTGACATCTAATTTTCTACCATTAAATTCTGGGTAAACTGAAAACACCATTACAAACTTAATTCTGAGTTCAGCACCTCCACACATTTTCTTTATATTATACCACTGTTTATTCCTGCAAAAGCCACACAATGTTTCACAACTGTAATTCCTATATTCTCCATTCCCCTGATTGACAGTTGCTGACCATTTTTAGTGTCTCGCTCAACGTTTTCCATCTTGCCCCCTGGCATGGGAGAGATAAGCAGTGACCAAGCAGACATGAGGCTCATTTCCTGTGAGGTATCAAAAAACAAGAATCAAGAATAGAGAGTAGCCTGCCTGTGGTGCACTGATGGCTATCCCTCCAGTCATCCACAAACTGCTGAAGCTGCTGAGTTATCAACTTCATTATTCAGTGTCTACTATAATGCTAATTTCCAGGAGTTCTCTTGACTGCCTCCGGAGTCAGGGAATAATTGTCTAGTTTTTCCCCCCCAACTGGCTCCAGGTTTTCTGGGTTTTTGAGTCCCTTTCTTAAATGCAGTCTCAGCAGCACTGTTCAAATGCACTATAACAAATTACATTTGATTGGTTGATTGATCTGATTAACTTGGAATAATTCAGTGTTCAAGTACAGGTTTCCACATTTCATTACATTTTTAAATACTAAATTAAATAATCTTGCCATAGGGAACATACTCACACATCACTGTCTGCCCGGATTGGCTCAGGAGAATTCGGGCCAACGCTCCACCAGTCCTGACCCAGTCAGGTTCAGCCCCTCTGATCCCACTTCAGAAATACCAGGCACTAACACACACTTTCTGTGCACTTAAGGTGGGAACGGAACACACGCACTAGCACCATGGGGGTTTACATTACTCTGCAGGGGCTCTGGCCTTTGGGATTATTAAAGATACTTTCACCGCAGCTGGGGGTCCTGCCAGAACTGCCTCCCGCAGGGTGAGTTAGAGACGGTTGGGTGGGATAAGACTGGTCCTGTCCACGTTTGGTTGCAAAACAGCTTTAACTGAACGCATCCCAGAGGAAATCCTCTCCACATTAGACCCCGTTGAACCACACTCTGGCCTCAGTTTTGTAAAAGCGCTTAGCATTTCATTTAAGCAGTGTCTCTATCAATATTTCAGATTTTTATTATGCTTCAACGTAGGGACTTGACAGCTCTGGGAATTAATTCCACAAGAGTTTCCCGTTTCTTATTATCTCATTATGACATGTCACTTGTGTCAATCACCTTATATCTAGTCCGAAAATGAATAATGAACAAGAGCAGCCACAACTGCAGCAACTGGCCAGAGCGGATCAGAATAGAAAAGTGTTCAAAGAAAAACGAGCCTTTAATGACTTTTCTTCAGCTCAAGGGTTCCCTGAGGATCGCTCCACGCTGGAAACTGAACAACGCGGCTCAAGGGTTCCCTGAGGATCGCTCCGCGCTGGAGACGGAACAACGCGGCTCAAGGTTTCCCTGAGGATCGCTCCACGCTGGAAACTGAACAACACAGCTCAAGGTTCCCTGAGGATCGCTCCACGCTGGAAACTGAACAACGCGGCTCAAGGTCTCCCTGAGGATCGCACGGTGCTAGAAACGGAAAGACATTGCTGCCCAGTGTATTTTTTAAAAACCTACACAATTTGACATACTGAGAGCTGACTTTGAAGCCAACCTATGCCTTGCTTGAAGATGAGAGGATAAAAATACATACGTTTAATCTTCTCTATACAAACCTCCGTTCACCTCTCACCAAAAACATCTGTTTAACCCCATTCTATTTAACATCCTGGATTTAATACCTTTGTGAATCTGGCCTCATGGAAGGAATACTAGCTCTGCCCCAACATAATTTTATTTATTTATATTTAATATATAACCACCATGGCTGAGCTCCAATAGTATTTTGTAGTACATAATTTGCTCATTTGCTCAATGTTGATCAGGCACACTTATAATTCTTTATCAAACATTTTTGGAGGGAACCATACTGTAAAGACTAACTAGTAAATAAAAAAGTGAAACTGAGTATTTTAGCCAGAAACCGAAATAAATTGTAACTGGATTTGCCCAGTTGCTTTGCTGCCAAGATAACAAGGCAACTTTTCCTTTCAAGGCTTTGTTAGAGCTCAAATTGGATTCCAGTTGGATAAGCATGAGTTCAACCAATACACTCAAAGAAAGTACACAAAAAGTACTGTAATTCCCAGCATATGTCAACAATTAAACATAAACCTACAATAAATAAGGAGAGTACAAAATTGAACATCCATTGTCCCAGACTGAACTTCCCTTGTTTATTTTTGGTCTATTTGTTTGTTTTTTGTTTTTAGCACAGGGGTTAATGGGATAGTATTCCAGGCCACCACCTGCTCTCTTTGACAAATTGGCCAATGAACACGCTCCCGGCTCCTTCACACGGTGCACATAAGACCCAGGCCCTGGAAGAAATGTGGACCGCTGGATGTCCGAGCAGTGCCGCAGCAGGCCACGCTGCCCGGGGTCGGGATCAATCTTTAATCTGAGATGTGTGACATGCTGTGTGTGAGGTCCAGAATGGGTGGTTAATTGATCTAACTGGCTGACTGACTGGTTGATTAATCAACTGGCTGGTTGATTAATCGATTGATTGACTGACTTCAATGATTGACTGATATTCTCAACAGACAGGCAAGGCAGACATTATCTGTCAGCTGCCCTACTACCATTCACACTTTGACTCAAGTTTGACATGATACTGAAATTTTAAGGAGCCTGAGTTGCGTAACTGGTTCTGTCTGAACCTTCATCTAGTCCACAGGTCACGGCATCTTCATTATAGCTGCAACAGCAAATCTGTCACCTGAAAACCCCAAAAAATCTGTGACCACATTTTGTATGTCATGGGCATTGAGGTAAGGCACGCCATAACGTGGCTCCTAATGTATCAGCAAGCGACAAAGTAGTCAAGGTCCTTTTAGCAGCCAGTTTCAGTGGATGTACACTGCTTTAGCTTGCATGAACAACATATTTCACCTAAATTGACCTAAATTGCTTCAGTGAATTTACTAGATACTAGATTACTGTATTTGCAGAATAGATCAAAGTAAATAGTTAAATAGGTTAATCCCTTAATTAGAATAAAAATTTAATATATTGATTAGATTTGAGCAAATTTGAATTAACCTGAATTCACAGTAATTTTAAATGTTTATTAAATTTTAATGAAACCAAATGAATCGACACAGCAATGGGACCCAGTACGGATGCGTTTGTGGGTGGATGTGCTTGTGCCTGCTCCGGCTCCTGGCCCCAGCTCTGTGGCAATTCCAGTGGAATTGAAATTGAAAGAAATTACAATTTGATTGTAAACACAATCTGATAGCCACAAAGAACATTTTCTCCTGTGTTGAGTTTTGGATCTGAGTGAAGGAACTTCATATTGACTGCCTATGTTCTTGGAGTTATCCAACCCCCCCACCCCCCACCCCCTTCTCCACCAACCTCATTTTTTCTTTCCTTTCCCTTCTTATTATTCTACCCTTTTTCTACTCCTAAGCGCTCCTTTTGCTTGTCCTAATTCCTCTTTTCCCCTCATCCTAATTCCTCTTTTCCCCTCATCCTAATTCCTCTTTTCCCCTCATCCTAATTCCTCTTTTCCCATCATCCTAATTCTTCTTTTCCCCTCATCCTAATTCCTCTTTTCCCCTCATCCTAATTCCTCTTTTCCCCTCATCCTAATTCCTCTTTTATCCCTTCTTGTATTCCCCCTTTTCCATGTTATGCCTCCTTCTGCAACAGATAGGAAAGATCTGAGACTGACTGACCTGGACCTCTCACCTGGCGTTCTCCCTTGTGACTGGCTGGAGGATGGGAAGTCTCCATTGGCATGCTTGCAAGAGTAAAAAAGATACGGATATTTTGTATTGATGAGTATTGGTGAGCATTCAAGGCCGTCACTGTTCAAAACACGGGCTGCCCCTGTCACCACCAGCCCTCTCCCCTCAGGCAGCTGACTCAGAAAGTGGTTGGGTAGAGGTCACCAGCCCCGAAAGGCACGCTTGGACACACAATTACAGGATAATGACCAATGAGTCAGATGTAGTGACTGGAAGGTACAAGGGCTCCCATTGGAAGTCTGACAATTCAAAGGAGCGTTGCGAGGTGAAGGCTCCCATTGGAGGTCTGGCAGTTTGGAGGAGTGTTGTGAGGTAAAGGCTCCCATTGGAAGTCTGGCAATTCAGAGGAGCGTTGCGAGGTGAAGGCTCCCATTGGAGGTCTGGCAGTTTGGAGGAGTGTTTCGAGGTGAAGGCTCCCATTGGAGGTCTGGCAGTTTGAAGGAGTGTTTCGAGGTGAAGGCTCCCATTGGAAGTCTGACAATTCAGAGGAGCGTTGCGAGGTGAAGGCTCCCATTGGAGGTCTGGCAGTTTGGAGGAGTGTTGTGAGGTAAAGGCTCCCATTGGAAGTCTGGCAATTCAGAGGAGCGTTGCGAGGTGAAGGCTCCCATTGGAAGTCTGGCAGTTTGGAGGAGTGTTGTGAGGTAAAGCCTCCCATTGGAGGTCTGCCAATTTTCCTCTCCCTCTTGGGGGTTTGGCAGTTTTCCTCTCCCTCTGATACGCAGATAGGCTACAATACTGACTGTCACAACATTAAACTTGTTCCCCATAGGCTGGATAATTCTCCAGCTGTGGGAGGAGCTTCAGTTAATTAATTAGTTAAAAGCAGCTTCAGGATATGGGAGAATGGAGTGTGGACTTTTTGCGTTCCTGTTGCTTTTTGCGACACACGTCTGTCTCCCAGGTACGCAAGGGCAGGTGAGGGCAGCGGCAGGGATAATCACTTAATCGTGAGTATTTAACACTTCTGGATTCCCTCAGTAGGTGCCAGGAGAAAGGGAGGGAGCCAGACACTGCTTAATTGTAGTGAGCCGAGTACAACCTGAAGTGTTGTTTCCGTTTTCTTTGTCTTGTTCTGTATTGCATTTTAGTTTGTTTCCTCACAGGATTGTTCTTCTTGGTTCCAGTTTATTTTTTTGTTGAAACCCACCAAGGGAGAACCCCTTGGCTCCAGGCTTCGTGTGTTTTTGTTGTGCTGTATTTTCACTATGACCATTAGAACATCCGATTCTTTACCATTCTTTGCAGTTGTGGTCAGTTTTTAGCCATTCTGGACAGACATTGGTGGCCCTTGGTCAGACTGAATCTCTCAACAAAACTGTTTCAGCCTCAAATCTATTTCAGTAACTGAACCGTTTCCACACCGAATCAATTTCAGCAACGGAACCGCTTCAAACCGTCTCCCAACATTGGTTAGAAAGCTGTGTTTATTTGTACATAATTATATTCATACAAAATGTAAATATGTGAAAGCAGCCATACCTTTCATCCTTCCATTTGCAAACAGCTCAATAGCTAATAATCCACAGACCAGAAGGCTCCATTTAAATTGTCACTCACATCCATTCCTGCATGTTGTCAAGAGCTCCAAATCACTTCCTTTCATGATCGGCATGCTAAGAAGTGTTTCTTTTTCATGGGAAATTTTGCTAAATCCCATGTGAAGTGTGTATGTGTGCGCACGTGTGTGAGTTAGCTCCATGTGAACCTTGTTGGGAGTCCTGGCACCAAAACAGTAGATGCATTAATCATTTGCATTTGTACAACAAATGAGGTTACATATAGTGATAATAATTACTAAACTCAAAACAGCTTAGAGGTAAAGAGGCCCATGGAGGTGTTGATCATTATGACACAGGATTTTTATTTTCAGGTGAGCCTCAACTATAATTAATTTAAGTGAGAAATCTGAGTTCTTCACCAGACTGATTTCTCATTATTTCACCCCTGTTGCTGTTTTTTTACTTAGCAAGAATTTCATATAAATAGCACTTGGATGTAATACATTTACACATCAGGGTATTTGCTGAAGCAGTTCAGTTTAAGCCACCTCTCTCAGTAGTAAAACAAGTCCCTCTCCAGATTTTTATAAGGACTATGATAAGGACTATTAAATTATTCAACTTTTATGCAGAAGGCATGGATATTTTACTCGGGTTTGAGGCGATATTAAACCCTTTAACCGCCCGGCAGTTGCTTTGAGCAAGAGAGACTCACAAAACAGAAATTTAAATATCTACACTGCGTCAATTTTTCACGGTGGGATCTTTACTGAAGGAGACATCGGCAGCCCCCTCCCGTTAACTTTAATTTTACTTGTGCCTCGACCACTCCTTTCTCCCTGCACACTGCAGTATTGAGTACACACCCACCAGCCTTGTGCCCCGCCCTCACACTTACCCTGCTGGACGAAGGAGCCATAGACAAACCACATGGAGTTATAAAGCGTGGTGGAGGAGACGGAGCCCATGGGCAGGCGTGGAGGGTTCAGCCAGTTGAGCAGGTACACCAGCACCCCCACTAGCAGGACAGTGCCAGCGATGCAGGCCCACAGCGAGAGGTCAAAGGGCGCCAGGCAAGCGAACATGTCGGCCGTGCGCTCTGCCTTCTTCAGAAGCACTCCCACGGAGTAGTCCATGTAGCGCGTGGTGAAGTCCACAGCGCTCTCGCGCTCCGGTGTTATAGTCAGAGCTGACAGGCCCACATCTGCCCGCTGAAAAACACCAGGTAGGGAGGAGAGTGTTAGTGTCAGAACAGGGAGGATAATGTTTGTGTCACATAATGTTAGAGCAGGGAGGACAGCTTTAGTGTCAGAGTTGGGAGGATAGTGTAAGAGTCAGGACAAGGAAGATGGTCTTAGTACAGCACAAATGAAACAGCTCCCACAAAAAGCTGGCCAATCAGTTAAATTTTTATTGGCGCAAAAACTGCTAAGCAATGCCTCTTTTGTCTTAAGAAGTAGTGACAACTTGCTTTTTGTGCCTATTTCTGTTTCTCTTGGCTTTTCAATCAGCAGTAATTAAAGTGATCCACACACCCCTGGAAACGGAGATACTAGTTTATGACTGTCTCCCCTGCTGATCATTACAAACAAATCTGTCTTCATTGCTTCTCAATAGGAGACATCCCGCACTGATTTTCATTAACAGGAACTGATTATGAAGTCAGATTTTAGGTGTCATAGAGAGATTCTTACTCCAGTGCGGAGATCGTGTGGGGAGGGTAGAGGGCACTAACTGGGTGTACCCAGCTATGCAGCCCCCTGCCCTCGCTTCAGTGGTCCTTTCCAGAATCAGGAAATACCCTGCTGACCCGGCAATGCCCTCTTGACCTTACCAAAGCTTTCCTGACCCCTGCAAAACCCTCCAGACGCAATGATGCCTTGCTGACCCTTGCAAAGTCCACGTGATCCGACGAGTCCCTCCCTTGCCGAAAGACCGTGTCTGAACTCCCTAAATTATTTCTGAGATCCACCTTCAGTCTTTCAGGACCACAGTTGTGCAAGACTACCAAACATAGTGTTATTGTTGAACTGTCTGCGGCCTACCCCCACTGGCTAATTGATTTTGTGTAAAGCTAAAAGAAAAAACGATGTCTTCCTTTACTGTTTGAGCAGAAAGGGTTTTTTCAAGTTTTATCCCACCCCAACCACCCCTCCCCCACACACAATTAATTCACGGTTGACTAAATCTGCTAATTTCACAGTCTAGTAAGGAAACAAACTGTTTAAACGGGCAAAAAAAATGACGGCAGGTCAGTAGAAAGGTTTGAGGTCAGAGATTTCCCATAACGCACTCTGGTATGGATCAGTGGTCTTGAGGTTAGCACGAAAGACCCAACAGATCATTAATCTGTACAGAGATAATCTGATCATCAATTAGAAGAATTTTTTATATGGACTATTTCTATTCTATGATAGGAACTGATATTATAATTAATATATTAGAATTACAGATTTAGGTTGGGCTAAGTTTCTAGACAAAAAAGAGGTGCAACAAAGAAAATCTTTCACCACGTTTCCGGTCAGCACACCAAGCCTGCACAATCAGTTCCTGCCAAGGCTTATTTTCTGCTGGATTCAAAAAGGTGACATTGACATTCTTATCTTTTCTATCGCTCTAAACATCTCCAAACAATACAGAAAAAAAACAATAAACATGAATTATTAAGGCAATCGACAATGAAAGTGAATTTGATTTGGGGGAAGCCAAGACCTCTGAGAGACATCAGCCTCATTGTGAAAAAGTGACAGGGGGACAGGATAGGGCCTTCTGATGTGACTTTCCCTGGGTAGATCCGTCTCTCCAGACGTGCAGGTCAGCCCAAACCATTGTGAATGTTCCCTCAGCAGTGGTCATGTAAAGAGCACATCCCGCCAGCAAGAGCAGCAAGTGACAGAATTGTGTTTGGAAAATGTTTAACAAGTTATGGAATGAAAAACAGCAAGGGGTTGTGTGTAATGGCCCTGGAAATGCTGTGTTGCTCAAGCCTCACTCGCCTCACTCTCCTCCCTCTGCTGTATATACCTGTTTATTGCTGTATATACCTGGCGATAGACACTGCAAACCAAATCGCATGTAGTGACTATAGACTGTGTGTTAGGTCTCTATGTAGACTGTGTGTAGACTTTCTGTAGAATGCATGATTTAGAAATACTGTGTAGTAGACTGGTTGCTGTCCCTGGATAGACATACCAATGTCTTTCAGCTGTACTTCTGTCTCAGTCCAGTCAGGGTTAGGTGTGTGTCACTCACCTTGAAGACCAGTTCCCCAATCAGACCGTTCCAGACCCCGTCGGCCTGTAGGCTCCCGTACTTGTGATCTGGAGCTACATAGATCTCATACTTGAAGCCCAGGTAGTTGGCGAGTGCATCCAGCAAGTCGATGGAAAACCCCTGGTACTTTTTGGGTTTTCCCAGGACATTCTCTGACACCATCACAAAAGGCTCCTCCTGTAGGGAGAGAGGCAGCCTGTCAGGGACTCTTTAAAAAAAAAAAAAAAACCCTGGACAGTTAGGGATTGTCTCATTGACAGTGCTCAAGAGGAACTGTCTTACAAACGGTAGAGGATGCCGTTCAGAATGGGACTGTGAAAAATGAAAGGACACCGCTGAGAGCAGAGGATAGTGACATCCTGGTGGGGAAAAGATCTGGCTCAGCAGAACTAGGCTCTAAGCAGGGGGTGGCGTTAAGCGTTGACTGGTCTCAGACCTGTCTGCTGTGTGGTTAGAGAGAGCGGCAAGAGATAATGACTGACAGGCATTGATTACCGCATGATTCTCGACCCAAGCGCATCTTTTAAAGATAAAACAGCTTCACTTTGGACTCCTAAATCTTATCTGGGATGAAAATAAATCATTATATAACCAGTTTTCACTTAAACCCAAATAAAACCGCAACGGTTGCAACTAGTGATAAACATCAGGTTCTTTCATGCCTTGCTATATGCATGCGGGCACATGGCGATTTCTTAAGTTGCGTTTAGCAGTGGCTCTTCACAATTACATAAAGCCACACTCAATCCACTCAGCACTTTCAATCACTGACCAACAAAGTTGTGTTACAAATAAATCAGAATTTTCTGCTTTGTCTGTTTCAAACGGCTATTAAACTTGAAACAATGGGACTTTCTTCTCTGAAGTTAAAGGAATCTTCCTTCAGACTGAGCTCTTTTTTATTTTACAAAATATGTACGTTTTCTTTTAGCAATTTGGGCACGTTAAAGAATATGTCACTAAGGCGAGAAAAGCACTCATTGAGATCTTTCAGACTGACATTACTGGTCCTTAATGAGACTTAATCATTGTTCTTTTATCGGGAGTGGGCCAGATGTCCACACACTTAAATTCATGATAACTCCCTAACAGTGAGCATGGGTATCAAACAGCTATGTGGCTTGACAATGTCACACAAAAAAAGCTCTGCATTAATATTGTTTGCTCCTACAGTTGACTACATTCCATATGAAAAAAGTCACCCCAGGAGATCAGCTCTATTTTTTATCGTCAGTCACATCAAAATGACTGAGTAAGCTGTCAGGGGGGCTGACTACATGGACAAACAAAATTCTAATATTCAAAGCAGTTCCACCTCAATACCTGTGGATAATATGCTGCTTTTTTTTTCTCAGTGGGGGGTGCGCATGCATGCATATGTGTGTCCGTGTGTGTGCGTGTGAGTGTGTCTGTATGAGAGAAAGAACTGAGTGTGTATGTGTGTGTACTTGCACGAGACTTGCTATGTATGTTCTGTGCCTATGTGTATGATAGAGATGACTTTCTGCCTATGTGTGTGTACATGTGTATGATAGAGATTACTTTCTGCCTATGTGTGTGTGTGTGTGCGTATGTGTGTGTGTTTGTGCGTGTGTGTGTGTGTGTGTGCGTGTGTGTGTGTATATGTGTGTGTGCATGCGTGCGTGCGTATATGTGTGTTTGCATGTGTGTGTACGTGTGTGTGTGTGTGTGTGTATATGTGTGTGTGTGTGCGTGTGTGTGTGTGTATGTGTGTATGTGCGTGCGTGCGTGTGTGTGTATATGTGTGTTTGCATGTGTGTGTGTGTGTGTTTGCATGTGTGTGTGTGTGTGTGCGTGCGTGTGTGTGTATGTGTGTGTGCGCGTGCTTGTGTGTGTGTGTGTATATGTGTGTTTGCATGTGTGTGTGTGTGTGTGTGTGTGTGTGTGTGTGCGTGCGTGTGTGTGTGTGTGTGTATGTACATGTGTATGAGTAAGAAATTCAGAGAGAGAGGGATGGACTTAACTAGAGCATGAGGAAGGGGAGATCGTTTAAAACGGGATCAAAGCAGAGTTTCTGTAAACGTTTACCTGAGGGCCAAGAACATTCAGAAAAGCATGCATGAAGGAAAAAAATTAGCCTGCTATAAGTTCAATATTAGCATACAAAAAAAGAGTGATACGTGTCAGTGTCGTCTCACTTTAAAGCTTTAAACCCAGGGGCTTAGCCCAGAAAAGGGTCCCTTCATTCAGGGGGTGTTCAACCTCCTGCTCACAGGATCCCCTGAAAGTACAACAATGTGTGGTCTGGATTTCTGGATTCTTCATTCAGACGTTATGGGGCAGGGAGGTAGAAGATGGGTACGACAGAAACCGCTTCCTGTGGCAGCACCAGGATTTGATTATTGACTGGCCTGTTGCAACAGTCAGTGGGCCAATCATATTCTAATAAAAATATAGCAGATATAGGCTCTAATTTTGTTGATGTTTTTAGAACAGGCTATCAGCAGTGTTTATGAACAAATTTATTTGCCAGAGCATAGCCAATAGGGTCATTTTTAAATATAAGCGGGATGGTGTTTCCTGTCATAACCTGTAGGCTGCTTTGATGCTCTCTATTTCAGATTCTCTGATGAAAAAGCTTTAACAGAAAAGCATATGAATTGGGATTGTCGTCGTATTGACCTAATCGAACTAATACGTTTACTGAGATTATTTATTTATTTTGTTCAAAACAATTTGTTAATTTGGAATTTTATGAGTTGAAAATAAGTTACTTACAAAAAAAGGACATTATTACAGTTTTATTAAATATGATCAGCGCGTTGTCATTAGTGTTTATTCTTTGGCTACAGCTAAATTAATGAGATCTTGCTTCATACCTAGCCTACTAGGCTGTCAGTTGGTGGGGATTGAAAAGCTAAACAAAAACAATGTACCATATTAAAATACAGATATTATTGGTTCAGTCAATGGAGTCAACAATGCTTTGTAGGACGTGCTTGACATTTTTCATAGAAACTTGAGTGTTTCAAAGTAGACTGGTGGTTCAGTTTGATCGGGATCCTTTAATGTTCTCAGGTGGGCCAATGAGCAAAATTGGCAGGCTGCTCCTGCCTGGGGGTGTTACCTTCAGGTGACAAAGGAATGCTTTTTATGTTTGTAGGAAAAAACTGCTCTTAAGTTGTTGATATACTTAACATGTGTTCTGATTGGCCAGTGCTTTAATATACTGGAAAACAGATGAATAATACAAGCCTGACTAAATAAAACATTGAGACCAAGGCAGTGGACACATATATGTATTCTATCCTACAAACCATATTCAATCTGCCTTTTTTCTGCTAACAGTGAAATAGAAAACAAATGGCATGGAAATAATAATTGGATTCACAAGAAGGATTGTTTACTTTACATTTTGTTGGAGAAAGCCCTTTTTTAACCTCATTGTAAATAATTCAGTTGTTGTCACAGAATGTTTTTGCTTGCATCCCTAGTGCCTATGGTAGTTATCACAGCTTCGGTTGGTGTTGTGCAGAGAAAGCAGAGATTGACACAGAAGACTACCGACTCCTGCAGGAGCAGAGGCCGGAAGCAGAGACTGTTGACTCTTGGAGGCGCAGAGAGGAGGTGCTTTTTGAAGTGCATACCTTTTTGGCATATCGCCGGCCTGCGAGCCCCACCTTCTCCCAGTCTTGCTGGGGGGCAACAAAATACGTCATTGCCTTTGTCTGGTGTGGCCTTGGCAAAATGAAATACCGTTGTGTGAATATCAGGTTTTGAAAAAAATGTATCCTTGTTGATGACTGAAATGTCTCTGGAAATATGTCAGAGGGATTTATTATGGGGGGGGGGGGGGACTGCTGTCCAATCCTCATGGGGCAATCCGCCCAACGCCCAGTAAGTACCTCTGATGCTCTCATTCATGAAAATCCATCAGCACCCTCTCCTGGTCTATACTCATGGCAGCAACTTCACATGGGTCAGTCCCCCGTACCTCCACATCTCCTCCACTCCACTGCTTTTCTTGTCAGTGACACGATGGGAATGCACACTTGAGGGGGGTTCAATTTGTCATGGCTTGTGTTGCGTTAATTTACTCCCCTACTGGACTCTGTTATGTGCCCATTTCTTCCACAGCAAAGACAAATGCCGGGGCATTTGGACACCACGAACCACTCGGAGTCTCCCCAAATTCACAGCAACTTGTTTCATCTGGTGAATTTCTGCACTGAACCGAAACCTGAATGTGCGTATGTGTTTGCGTGTGTGTGTCTGAGGGGTTAGAGAGTTCCCTGTGCTTTGAAGTTGGACAGCACATTACACAAGAACAGCATGCTAACTCTATCTGAGAGCAGTTTTCCTGTGAAGCCGATGGACTGCGAAGCCGCTGATGGTCTTTGGGAATGTTTCCACAGTCCCACAGTTTCGTCTGGTGGGTGTGCTGCTATAATCGGCCGAGCTGTGGTGCGAGGCTCGAGGACCAGCCGGCTCTCATCTAAGTCCCCCTAAGGTTAAATTTACACAAGTTTCTACAACTTGCTGTTCTGAGCCTTCTGTCTCCTATGGTTTCAGTGACCCAAACGGCACGGACATAAACGGATCCTCTCTCTTGAAGCTCTCCGATAGTCCCTGTGAAATGGTGATTTTACACTCAGATACACCCTGTGCGAAATAGCCCTCTGTGGGGAGGTAGTGGATCAGTGTCTGTCGTGTGCTCCAGCCTGTTATTATCCAGGAGTCCGGGCTCAGAACCAAACAGTGCCGGAAGGGATGGAGGCTGTCACCAGGGGGATCAATCATCACGGGCCAGTGAAGCACAGCCCACCACTACACAGTGCTTAGCAAATACACACAACATACAACAGCCCTTACAAGCAACACAACACACACAGCCAGTGATACACAGTCTTCACAGCACTGTGAATGAGCCCTACGATATGAATAATTTTAAACTCTGCATCTTTAAAGCACAGCTGGGACTCACTCAAATTGTTGCTGGAGGCTAGATAACAAAACTCAAACCTCAATATAGTTCAGCTTATTGGGTCTCAATTTATCCTCCAAAATCACCTTTAATGAACTGATAGAACCTGGACTATACCAGTAGACATCTCAACTTAAAACACATGAGAATGAGGAACCTGGAATCGATAGGATTAAGTGTTGAGAGTGGTAACAGGATGGGACGTTTTTCTCACCAACACTGTCACTATGCGCAGGACCACGCCCCTCATATTGTTCTCCAGCTTCCTGTCAGTCAACGTTCCATTCAGCCCATGCACTGGATCCCAGGTCCCCAACTGCAACACAAAAGAGAACAGGAGTCCACAGTGTAAGAAACACATGGTAAAATGCACAGTCACACACATAGGAAACCCTAGTATACACGGTGAAAGACACAAGAAATCCAAGAACGTACAATGAAACACACAGGAAATCCCAGTATGTATGGTGACACATACACACACACACACACACACACACACACACAGGAAATCCCTGAATGCATAGTGATACAAGCAAAAGAAAGCCCAGAAGAAAAATCACATTTCACGAAACGTATTATAAGATGAGGGACACAATTCTTGCTCCAAAACTATGCCCTGTGTTCCCAGGAGTAGCTGTGACTCATACAATCTTGAATGGGACAAAACATTTCTACAAACTGTAGTGGGGAGTGAGTGATTTCAGGAGGGGGGATGACAAATGCAATCTGACCTGAGCCATTAGAAATTGTTCAGGAGGGAGTTATAAAAAAATCGAAGGTCGAAGGTCAAAGACCTAGTCATTCTTAAGAGTAGAGTATCCTAGTCCTTACCAATAGAGAGGCTCTGCAGCTGTCTGCGATGTGTCCTCAAACACGGTTGACATTTTTTTTCAGTAAGCACCCTTGAAATCCTGCTTCGCTTTAAATTTCTCTGCTTAGAGCAAGTGACATGAATTATGATCATACACAAGCTATGGTTAATTGTTAAGAGAACTGTGCTGAACAGTCCTGGAAAGATGAACCTGACATCACACAGAATAAGGAAAACTGACACATTTTACTGTGTCTGCTGCTTCCTCCAATAATGATGGAAAAAGAAAAAAACCCTTTACCGCAATGAATAATAATCAAGTCCAGTCTCAGCACATAATAGTGCTTGTCATTGATGAGGTTATTCTGTATTTCCCGGCGAGCAATTTACATAAAATCCAGACTAGACTGGGATCAGACCGAAATCAAGTTTCTTGTGGTATATAGTCATGCTGCGAAGGCTTTTAATATTGGGACCACTTCACTCCTTTGGAGGGGATCGTCTTTGATGAGTGTAAACAACCCTGACCTCCTGAACCCTCCCACACAGGCGCTGAAGCATCTACTTGTTTCCGTTAGCTACATTAGAACTCCTGTCTCGGAAGTCCTTGTGTCCCGTCGAATGTGACTAGCCAGAGAGAGAGACGTGGGCGAGAATGGGTTTGAGTGGCCAGGGGGGCTGGTCTCTGCCTTTTCATGAAGGAGGATGGGGTTGGGGTAGGGAGCAGAGGAGTCACTGGTACTTTAACACTGCTTGATTACAAACGTAAACAACTCAACGTGGGACAGTCAGAAGTCAATGGAAACAATGGAAAATAAATCGATTGTCAGGTTTGGAACAATTAGTACTGGTATTTCATTTTTATGAAACGTCTCGATGACCTATCGGATTGGTCATTATTCTACCAATAGCTGGCAAACCTAGCTAAAGTCAACTTAGTACCAAAACAACCAAAACATAAAATCAATATTTGGTGTGACCACCTTTTGCCTTTAAAACTGCATCAATTATTATAAGGTTTTATAAGAAAATCATCAAGTAGATTGTTTCAAGAATCTTGGAGAACTTTCCACAGTTCTTCCACAGAATTTGACTGTCTTGCTCCTTGTTCTTCTTTCGGAATATGAATGTTTGGAAATCTAAAACTAGCTTTTTTCTACGGACACACTAATGCAGCAGACAAAAAAAGAACATCAAAGACTACATTTATGTAAAAAATCTAGGGAGCCTAAGACTTACACAGTGCCGTATATCAAATAACCTCTCTCTGTTTACAAGTTTTAATGTCTTCATGGGTTATGTGGACGGTTCGGGCAGGTAACTTAGTAGTAGTGTAATGGAGTGTCGTTGATGATTAGTTTACTAAAGACATAGATTAAGTCCGCACAGTCAAAACTCTGAGCGGTTCCCTGTGCAAGGGCTCAATGACCTAATTATTTCTGTTGTTGCAGTTAAGGGGCTATTTCAAGTCAGGGATCCGATGAGCCACATTATTATTTATGGGAATGTTATTAGTTTGTCAGGAACCTCAGTCTGGCTCTTTCAGTAACCATGACGTCTGCCTGCCCTTTGTGGCGTTTTGGTTCACTGTGATGTGTGCTGGCTAGTCACACCCTACAGTCTCACACCCATGAACAACTTTTATTAAAAGACTGTTTGAGTTAACACCGAGACCCCGTAATTAACACCAGAAACCAATAATTAACGCCGTAAAACCCGTAATGAACACTGGAAACCTCTAATTAACACCTGACAGCCAAATATAGCTCACAGGAAACATGGGAGCCGTGAAGACAAGGCAGAGACGCGAAAGCCAAATGGGGACAAAATGACAGCCAATAGCAGCAGCATTTAAAAAACTCAATGAAAGCCCTCCATTGTCCTGTGAAAAGGAGGCATGTGCAGGTTGGGAAATGATAGTTATCAAAAAAACCTATTGGAGTGTATGACATGTAATCACTCAATCAGACTAGTTACTTAATGACTGGAAAAAGTAAAATAAATAAATAAATAAATAAAAGAAAGAAATTCAGTTGCCTGGCAAGTCAATTTTCTGTGATGCCTAATTATATAGAAGCTTTCATAGGACTTTGCAAGTGCAAGGCATACCATCCTCTGTGCAAAGATATTAAATTATATAGATTAGAGAATGTGCCTCAGATCTTTCAAACTGACGGACTGGTTACTCTATCTGCTTCTAGACTGAACAATGGCACACTTAATTCAGATGTCTCAAAAGGACTGCAGTACTGCTTAGAGATGGGAAGTACCTCACATGTGGCTAACGCACTTCCTAACTGAGGTCATTCACCTGGCCCTTCAGGAGCACGACGGGCTAGTCCTCTTAGCCTAGTATTTTCCAGAACAATCGATGGATTCAGAAGTAGTCCCTTTGTATCATCCATCATTCACTGCTACAGACGTAATAGTTTGATGGATGGCCTGACTTCCCGGCCGTTTTATTGCTCGTTCTGTCTTTGAAATTCACCTGACATTCTGATGAACATGTCAAGTATATATCAGAAGGAATGGTGACAGACTGAACACGGCTGTCACCTGTCCCTCTTTAAATAGAAGAAACCTTAATTTCCAATGCTGGGAACAAAGTATTTCCAGGCAAATAGAAGAAAAGATAATTCAAAGAGTTCCACAACTAGACCAGCCAAACGGTTGAATTTAATAGAGAGCGATAGACCATGTCTTGGTTGTTATTATGAACCACGTAAATGTACATGTATGTACCTCATAGTGACAGAATAACTGGTTCAGTTTGGGTCATAGCCCTGATGAGTGTGTAATCTAAGGTCAGATTGCTTCCTTTACGTTAATTTCACTCAGTGTAGCATGCTGAGCACAGCCGTTAGCCTCATACATCCTCATGAGGGGTAAGAAATAGCTGAGGGATATAATTGCAAGCTATAACTGCAAATGCATGTCAGCCATCTGACCAAAGACACGCCATTGGCTACTACTGTTTAATCAGTGAAAGAGTTGGAAAACAAAATGTCCTTCACAGCGCACACGCGCAAATGAGTAAACTCGTTAATGTGGCTTCGGGTGGCAATTTTTATTTTGTTTTTTTGGTAGTAGCAGCTTCTATTTCTGATATTTAGCTGCCGGTTTGTTAGAGCATCTTACAAAAGACAGCAAAAGTTGTGGAAACGAAATTTAATGTAAACAATCACATGGCCTTTGACATTGATAACTGGGAAGTAAAAATAAAAACTAATTTCTTGGGTTTTTTGGAAAACAGTTGTCTATGGCTCAGGTACAGTAACAGATGTTTATGGGGCGGTAACACTGACAGCAGCTCTGCGACAAATTTCAAGATGTCACAATGTGAAATTCACCCAGTATTGTTTTTTTCCCATGACACCCCTCCATGTTTTTGGAAATTTTGGATGACTAAATGTTTCTCACACACTTCACAGTGCAGTTATCACATCATGCGGCCAATATTTAAATAATGACTACAATTAAATAAGAAAATGAAGGGGGGATACTTTAGGTATTAGGTATTATTGCATAATGATCTTGCTAGTACACAAATAAAAAGATGATACAGGACTCATTTGATATTCCCAGTACCCAGTCTTGCACATTCATTACATATATGAACACATTTCCCCTGTTCATATTGAGTTGTGCATCCTGTTACTCAAAGGTGTAGAATACGTTAATCGACAGTTTTCCTGTTTGATCAGTTCACATAGAAATTAAAATGTCTAATAAACGAATACATTTTCCATAATTAGGTAAGATCTCATAGACTTTGGGTCTCTTTTCTCTTTTATAAACCGTCATCTGAAAAAATTCATAAAATTTACCACCCAATGAGTCTGAAAGTGTTTTATCAAGGAGCGGTTGAGTTAGCAGCATTTTGTAATTAAAAAGACAAAATAAGCAGGGGCAGATGTAGTGGTACAACTGATGGATTAACTTCTGTGTGATACCAAAGTCAAAAGACACCACTGGAGTTGTTTTAATTCATTAAGCCCCTCACATTAAAACGCAATACAGATATTAATAATACTAGAGATTTCTAGTAAAATGTATTATAATTATAGGCAACTAAACCAATCTCTGCAACAGACACTGGCACCTCAGTCAACGACAGGTTATAACAATGAGTCCGTCCTCCAAAAGTCATAGCTATGAGTATGCCTTGAATCATAAAAATGATTCAGGCCGCCGTGAGTTATAACCGCGAGTCTGGCCAGCTGGGTGGCTGGAGGTCAGTCAAGGACCATCTGGCGCTAGGACATCTCGGTCAGACAACAGGAATAGATAACCTAGCCATGTTGACCTTAGGGATGCAGAGGCAGGTCTCTTCAACAATTGGGAAACAAGTTTTTGTTAGTTAAAGTATCAAAGACTGGCCTGTGCTCACAAAAAGGGAATAAAATGAGCCGCACTAGGTTTTTTCCCTGTGTTTTTTCCCTATGTTTTGAAAGCTATCTTGAAAGCTAGCCCAGCGCTCTTTGTGGGTCCTCATGACTGGACTGTGTCCTCACAAGGCAATATCTGCAACATGTGTGATTGTGAAGGGAGCCAGAGGGCACTGAAGGGCCCTTTTTCTCAAATATTATAACACCTGTGAAATTATGTCCTTTGGTCGACAAAAGTGGAACTTTTGGAACCAGCCAGTACTGCCTCAAATGGACTTATCGACACTGTTTTTATTTTTTAAATGATCATTGTTCAAAACTGTGTCCCTAAAGCT
>JAOVYW010052297.1:14955-30516 GCA_025775045.1 Hiodon tergisus | reverse complement strand
AGCTGACTGGTGCCAGCAGCGACTGGCCGTTATGTGCGTTTGTACCAATTTCCATTGTTTCTTAATCCTGCATAGCACCATCTGACAACAGGAAAATCTGTGGCAAATTAATGGGGTCTGATCACGTTACGTCTCCTGTCGTTAACATTACTAATTAGATTCCTGCAAATGCCAAACAGCCCAGGCGCTCACAGTCTTTTCTTCACGTAATGTCACCCCAATATGTTGATCTTTTGCTAAAATCTGACGGTTCAACCAAGGACGGGGTGGGATGGGAGGTGGTGTTGATATCTCTTTTTTTAGAAAGAAACTGAAACCCATTTATCTCTGCGTTCCTGTCTGAATTGGCACCTCTAATAGATGGGGCTGAGAAATTGTAATTTCTGAAAGGAACTATTGGAAAATGAAAACACTTTCTGCGACATTATTGGTGAAGTAAAGACTTTCAAGTCAAAATGTAACCTTTTGGTTCTTACAGTAAGAGCGGACCAGGGAAACATGGCACATCCTTTCCCTGCTCCAAGCCCTGGCAAAGCACAGAGTGGCAGCTGGGCTCCACTGTCGAGTGCAGTGATCTTTGGTCCAACCACGGATTTAGCGATTTCCAGCAGCAGGAAGCCCTGCGTGAGCTTCACTTCAAACCTCTGCTTCATGGACGTGGATATTAACAACATTTCTGAACAAGTTAGCCTGCCATTTAACCTTGTTGTGTCCCTATAGATATGGAGAATAGCCAGTCAAACTCCAAACAAAGGCAATATGCCACAGATTTCTGGAGGCTCGGAGACACAGAAAGGCCTAGGATAAATCCCTTCCCTGTTTGGTCCCACCTGTCTTTGTGAATCCATTTTTTGAGATCTTCGTCAGATCCAAATATCGGTTCTGACTGACAAGAATCTGTGACGAGAACTCTATCAGTGTTTGTTAAAGCAGCACCATTGGTTTCCATTCAATTTAAACAAATATTTTATGCTCGGTTTAAAACATCATTGTAAAACTCCAACACAGTGTCTACCTGTTTTAGATCAACTTCTCAATAAGCATTTGATTTACTCCTGAAAGCACCAGGAAAGATTTAAACCAAATAACAGCGCAAATTATATAATCAAGACCTATACAAGGCTCTTTTCAAGGAAACGCATTCTACTTAGAGAGGCACAGTACGTGTGCGGTGGACATGTGTTATGATGCTAACATCAGAGAGCTGAATCAGAATGTCTGCTAGCTGAAACAGCTCTCACATATCGGAGAGCAGCGCTAAAATGTGCCCTGGCAAAATATAAAAGCAAAGGTGAGAGGTCTAGAACTACTGAGATAAAATTCATTTTCCAAATGAACAGAATTAATTTAAACAGAGTCAAAAAGTCCACTCGCCGCTTGGAATATGATCAATTTGAACATTGAATTAAAGCCATAGAACAATAATGTTATAATGCACATTTATACAATTACATTCACCGGGATAAAATCTCATAACGAGACAATTATACAATTTTATGAGAGCTTTCCTATGATTTTCCTATGTCTGTGTTGTATGATATGTAGGACGAGGTGTTTTTTTCCCTCCATCACAGGGCTATTCGTGGCCAATGTTTTGACCTTGTTAAAAAGCGACCCCCCTAGGCTAGATGTCACAGCCCAGCACTGAAGAGTCGAAAGGCGGCAATGCCTCCTCGATGAGCCCGTTCCCTGGAAATCCCTGACACCCTTCGCAACTGGGTGTCCGCGCTCACTTCAAAACAGACCTCCTCCCACCCCCACCTGCTGGTTTCCTGCCCTTCTGACAGTGTTATCCTTGGCTCCCTTCGTCGCAACTCTTCGTGTTTGTCACAGCCAGTGTTCGCTCGGCCTGTTGGATGAGGGAGAATCCGCCCCCAACACGCGATGTGTGTATGAGGTGCGCGGCAGGTGGGAGAGCTCCAGAAATAGCACAGCGTGGCACGGCGGTTTCGTGCTGCGCAACTTAGTCCTTTCTGTGATAGTGTTGGGGTTGTCCTCATCCTCCCCAGAGTGAGTTGTGGGGGCTGGGGTGTTCTCATCCTCCTCAGAGTACATGACCCCCCCCCCTCCACACAGGAATGGCAAGGAAAGGTAATCCTCCCACTGGAGCCTGATGGTAAAACTGAGCGACACAGCTCCACAGCCCTTTAGCAGTAGGAGTAGATTTCCTGGCTGTAATCTCAGGTTTACACGCTGTAACTCAGCTGGGGGGGCTGTTAGGACAGTGATCAGGTGGTGGGGTCTGTGACGGTGTGTAGGTGGCGAGGGTGGAAAAGGGAGCTTGTATCCAATGAGATCGGTTTCGTTGCTTTAATCACCTTAGCTCGCACGTCACTCTGCAAGGCACACACTGGTTACCAGGCAACGGGTAACATTTTTTTGGTGTACATAATGAGGGAATCTGCTCAGAGCGGTGTCTCTCGGATCTAGCCGCAGTTTCCCTGAGCTGCTCAAGCCCACTTTCTGCATGAGCTACAGTTGAAATAATCTCTGGCCATAAGCTCTTTTGTGGTTTCTCAGATCCTAATCGGCTGTGGTGTCACGGTTACCTCTTGGGGAATCCATCCCATAAGGCTCAATCTCTCCAAGGTAAACTCATCTCAATCAACCTCATTATAATTTACAATTCTATCGGTCGTCAGATTCCCAACTTCTGAGAAATGAAAGGACTTCTGACAAGACTGTAATACCATGAAAGAAAGTTTAATCAGTCTGTGAGAACCAGAAACGGACTCCGGATACAACCCAGCCGTCCTCTGGGTATCCCGGACTGACCTGGCCAGGACATGCTGTGAGAGAGTGTTCCAGCCATCATTAGTGCGCAGTTAACAAGTGATGACACATCGGACCACCGGCAGAGATGTGACCACCCGCACCCCTCAATCTCCTTCACCTAACCACTCTGCCCTCTGCTGCATAGTGGAACTACACAACAACTCCAGACTTGGCGTTTAACTAGAATTTCCCTCAATCTGTGTCACAAAGGACATCTCCATGATGCCAGGAGGACACAGACAGCAGCTCTCACAGGGTACAAGTGGAAGCCTACGCTGTCAGATGGGTAAAGAGGCATATATAATATCAATATCTACAGATGGACAAAAAACAGAGGAGTAAATTCAAATCATGTGAAATGTAGAGGCTCTAGAGTACAGTGCTAACTGTATTACATGTGAAATTAAAAGTAAATACGCTTAGAAAACCCTACTGTATCAAAATGGTAGAAATCTTTTCCTTGTTCAATAATGTCAATCAACTTTGTACAATACGGACGTTTTAATTTAATAGAGTTGACGTACTGATTTCATTACACAGAAGGGATCCTGTAATTGATCCTTTCAAAACAAATTAACAAAAAAATCACAGGAAGTTGTGATTGTGTATTAAGTCTTCACACATTTAAGCAGTCAGGGAACCAGAGCAAAGTAGTCTCAGTTAAAAATCTGAATGTTTTTGAGGAATAGAAGACTGGAGGTCCTCTGTATTTATTTATCTAACCAGTGGTGCTGGTGACCCAGCCAGACCAACCCTCTGTCAAGCAACAAATGTTTGTCATTACTCGGTGTTGTAGTGCTCTTAACTGGTTTTGATGGGGATGAGTCAACTGCGGCGGGGAGGTGTTGCCACACATGGAACTAGTGCTATTGACAGAGATGTGAGGACGGACAGAGATGTGCAACTGTCCAACAATACGGCAATACGGCTAACCACCGAGCAGTCCTGTTAGAGCCAGCCAATATTAAGTGAGAGGCACTAAACATATTACTTACCAATGTAGTCGAAAACCAATTGGCATTAAAAATGAAAGATTGTCTGCCAAATCAGGTGGTTAGCCCGGCCGGCTAAAACAAGCCCCAGTGGCTTGGTAACAGGGTTACCAGCAGGTGCCCTTAACAGGAAGGTGATCAATTTAAGTTAGGAGAATAATGATTTTTTTTCCTATATATTGCTAAATAAGAATAAAGTATAAACTTTATTATTATTGCTAATAACCTTGGAATGCTTAAAAACGTAAGATTAAAGACAAAGGCCTGAATAAAAACAGTTGACCTGTATAATGAAATGAACAATAGGATCTGTTCATAGCAAAATATGTCAATTGAAGTAGAAAACATATTTGAACGGCCTCCACTAGGAATTGTGGTTTACTGCATCCTAACAATGTTGCTTCTACCCAGGACCTCTTTAAACAAAGAGCAAAGGAGAGGCTGAGGGAGAGATTGACAGCTAACCTCTCCGAGGGTTCAGGCTACCTTGAGCAGGTGTAGTTCCTTCCGGTTTTTAACAGCTGTGGATCGGTTATTGCCTGAGTCCGAGCTGAGGAAATCATCTCTCCGACCCGGAGAAGATGAGAGAAGATGGGAGGAGTCCACAGCGGGAAATGAAGTGCACCAGACATTTAACACATAGGATATCTGCTGGGAGTTGTCCGGGAGATGTGCAAAGAGAAGGCTCTGAAGCAGGACAAATCAATGAGTGTTTCCCTGCTTCCGTCCCCAAAGGCAAGGACAGCTCCTATAAAAGAACATCAGAATCTATCTAATGGAATGGAAAATTGGGGAATTGGGGATCTCAGCCTGGGGGCCTCCTTTCCACAGAGCGCTATTCACTTTTTTAACATACTCTTACAACCTACACTGCAGCTTGCATGAGAAACAACTATTTTCTACTTTTATTTTAAAAGAACAGGGGGTGACTTTGCTAGCTCGTAACAACAATTAATCCCTGCCTAGGGTGCTGTGCTGTGTGACAATCATGATGTTCGCTCTTAATGCAAACTGACAGATTTAAGCAAAGGTTACTTTTCTCCTCTATGTTTGTAGCGTTAAGTCAAAAACACGGACAAATGTAATGATCAAAGCTCTGTGTTTTTAGCGTTCAGTCAAAAACACGGACAAACGTAATGATCAAAGCTCTGTGTTTTTAGCGTTCAGTCAAGAACACGGACAAACTTAGGGACCAGAAGCTCTGTGTTTTTAGCGTTCAGTCAAGAACACAGATAAACATAGGGACCACAAACTCTGTGTTTTTAGCGTTCAGTTAAGAACACAGATAAACCATTCCATTCCATTACACTCTGCTCCTTTCAGTCCTCCCTCTGCCTACATGTTCTAGGAATATATTGCTATTGACTTTTCTACTCTAAGCTAATCTCCTCTAACATGATTCACAATTGTACTCCCTTTTAATGTTAATATAATCGAATGAATGATCCCAGTATCACGTTTGCATGGTAGGGTAATTTTACCAATTTATATATGATGGAATAGTCCATGTTTTTTGAAAGATCTGTCACCAGATATATTATATAATAAGTATGTGGAGTTGAATGGGGAAGATGGGAAATTCCTAAGTTTATCTTCAGTTGCGGAGGTTGTGTCAGGCCAGTTCGTAGGTGTTGATTTAGCTTTTGTTCAATCTTTTCTGCTCTGCGACTGCTGTGCTGTATAAGACTGTTCTTAGAATAAACAGACAATGGTAATAGTTAACAAGAGTTTCACACTACATCCCAGCATCCAGGGCCATTCTGGAGCCAAACCCCAGGGTTCAGCAGCCCACCTCGGTCCCTGGATCTGTCCGGTATTCCCTGGGGTTCAACCTGACTCCCGTGGAGTGGCCCTCTATCCACCAGTAATTAACGGAGGTGACATGAGGGCCCAGCTGTGTCCTCAGGAATGTGCAGTGCAGCGTGGTAACCAGCATGTAGCCACATAAGTTAATGGACCAGAAAACTAATTATTGCATGGTGATAAAAATTATTATGATAAATAGCTTTTGTTCTTTTTCATCAACACGGAGATAACTTGTATAAGTGTGAATGTGCATGGTTGTGCGTGTTTGCATGTGTGTTGTTAGTATGTGTGCGAGCGTGTGTGTGTGTGTGTGTGTTGAGCAAGAGTATGAGGATTATGTAGTAGACTGAACCGCCCTGTGTGAAGTGACTGAGCTACAGTCCCATATGTTTCAATGACTCCCTGATCCTGGACCAGATGTTGTCCACAGTAGAGACGATGCTGGCCTTCCTTTAATACAGCTATCAAGGTATGTGAGGCACCTTATATACAGGTCTTTCATCATCTGCTCTGGTGCCTGGTAGGGAGGTAGACACTGGCAGAGTAATACGTATTTATTCCCTCAGAAGTAATTCCCTGCACTGATTAGGAGCCAGAGTTAATGTAATTACTTTACAGTTAAAGATTAATTTAATCTTCAGATGCATGGCACATTTTCTGTGTGTCTAAGACCATTATCTGAAATGGAATCTGACAATTTAATCTGTGATCTGCAGAAAACCCCTCTGGTAGAGTCTTTTTCAATTACGATGTTGTGTTTGTTGTTGAGAGAGGGAGACCCTTGCACTTTCTCGTACAAGAAACCCTTGGGTAAGGAGGAGGTATTTGGCTCTTACCCACAATCCTCGAGTGCTCGCATGTTTCGTCAGTAAATGGTTGACTCACATGGTGATGGTGATGCCTCCCAACGTTCCCCAACTCCCAGAAAGCTCAGCTGCAGGGCCTCCAGAGCTTGGGTATTGACTCTTCTTTTGAGGATTTTACTCATGAAGTTGACCGCAAGCTCTAATAGGTCATTTGAAATAATATTTTCCGCATAAAAGCCATTACTGTGACAGAGACTAATTGATCCCCTTTCCACAGGAGGTGAGGATCGACAAAAAGTTTGAATGCATGGCTTTATGTATAAAGCAATTAAACAAATGGAAGCAGAAACAATAGATTCATTATCACGACGTGCTCAGGGACTCCACGGAAACAAGATAAATAAACAACGCAGAAGAAGACAAACAATTTCTGCTGTGGCACTGCAGCTCTCTCAATGGGGGGGCTGGCTGGATTTATTTGGTGGCTATGATTATCAATTAAAATCTTTTTAGATCAGAAAAAATTTTTTATTGTCCACAGATAAAGGAAAAAGTCGAGAGAGAGATTTTTCGGTGTGTTCGGAATGTCGTGGCAGATTTTTCGGTGTTTTCGGAATGTCGTGGCAGAGCCAGAAGAAAGCAAGGGAACATGACCACAAATGGTCCTTGAGGTGCAGCCAGAGATAGTGAAAGGGACCGCACATGATCGTTGGGGTGTGGCCAGTGAGAGAAAGAGAACCCCCGCCCATACCTTGCGCACACCCCGTCCTCGATCTTCACCGTAGTTGGTCCCAAGGATTTCAAAGTGGATGTTGGGGTTAGTCCCGTTCTCATCAAATTCCAGAAGACTGGTAAGGCCGCTTACACCTGCCTGCACAGCATGAACAACAGAAACACAAAGTCCATTTAACAGAAAGATTTCTCACAGCAGAAACCCAGCATTCACACAAAACAGAAACCCAGCTTTCACACAAAGCAGAAACCCAGCATTCACACAAAACAGAAACCCAGCTTTCACACACAACAGAAACCCAGCATTCACACAAAACAGAAACCCAGCATTCACACACAACAGAAACCCGGCATTCACACAAAACAGAAACCCGGCATTCACACACAACAGAAACCCAGAATTCACACAACAGAAACCCGGCATTCACACACAACAGAAACCCAGCTTTCACACAAAACAGAAACCCAGCTTTCACACAAAACAGAAACCCAGAGGTTCACACACAGCGTATACCCAGCTTTCACACACACAACAGAAACCCAGCGTTCACAAACAACAGAAATCCAGTGTTCACACAACAGAAACCCAGCATTCACACAAAATAAACCCAGCGTTCACACACAACCGAAACCCAGTGTTTACACATAATAAACCCAGCGTTCACACACAACCGAAACCCACCGTTTACACATAATAAACCCAGCGTTCACACATAATAAACCCAGTGTTCACACACAACAGAAACCCAGTGTTCACACATAATAAAACCAGCATTCACACACAACCGAAACCCAGCGTTTACACATAATAAACCCAGCGTTCACATATAATAAACCCTGCATTCATATAGCAGACACAGCCTTAAACAGTGATAGTTTTACAATCTTTCTTTGCCAGTATCTATGGAATCCTCTGTCATCTGTCCTGCTTTGAAAAAGAAAACACTCTCTCTCCAATCCTGTGCAAAGATGGAACGCATTCCTGTTTTCATGAGAACATACATCCCTTCTACGAATAAACTAGAAGGCCATGACTCTCTTTCATCTTCAAGGATACATGAAAGATTAGCCAAAATGCAGACCGTGGTTCCGGGTGCGGCAGCCGCAGGAATGTTACCTGTGATGCTTGAGAACTCCTACACCAGCTGACAAAACGGTGCACTGAAGAGTGACAAAGTGCTGAGACTGAAAGATGTCAGTGGGCTTTGTGCCGAAAATGTACTTGTTTCCCTTCAAACCCAAATTAACATAATTACGGCATGTTTCTGACTTAATCTAGCTGAGTATGCATTGTCTCAAAATGAAAGCATGTTAATGAACACAGTCACTGACTTTTCCTTCTGACAAATGTCACTCTCCTCTCAGAGTAGAGCCCACCTCCTTCTTGGTCCTCTTAAAGTAATTTATATTTCCTTCCTGGTCCTCTCAGAGAAGTTCACATCTCCTTTTTGGTCCTCTCAGGCTAGGTTTATTTTTCCTTGAGGGTCCTCTCAAACCAGACCTCTTAAGGTCCATTTTCCCTACCACCTACTTGTGTTTTAATAGAACGCCTCAATAATGTGAGCGGGGTTATCTGGATAATCGTGTCTTGTTGATAATGAAAACCTGAATCAAATGACTATCACGTCAACATAAGTTCACGTAAGTTAAATAAGAACAAAAAAGAAATCCTTTCCCTGGGACTCAAAACAACTCAGTGAGAATTTAAATCTGACTTACATTTGAACAGCAGACTACCAAAGTGTGAAATTTTGGTGTTGTATTAGATCCAGACATTACTTCTGATAAGAACCATAAACTATAACATCAGGTTTCCTTTTCGCATCAATAAAATATGGAGCGGTCCCTTTATAGGAAATGCATAAATACACACATATATCACTCCTATCTATTGAAATGCTATGCAATCAGGTAGCACAAGACCAGATATGTCAACCGTGAGCAACAACAGCAGACCAGAAAAATGCCACACAGTCCCTGTGCTGTCTTCTCACTGGTTTCCTGAAGGGAACATAACAGTCCATCTCATTACCTAACTCTAACCATAACATGTCTTCCCATTAAATCAAACTCATCCTGTTCCCAAAGCAGCCCCATAAAACCCTGCAATCCCCAAATATGCAAGTTTGGCGGCAGGACACCTGTAAGAAAACACAATTTTTTTGTCGGTTCCATTGTTGACTCTGCTACTCTCTGTCTAAGGTCTCTGCATCCTTATCAGACTCATGCTGTACTTATAGAACTTTTATCTGCCATCACATTTCTGCAGGGGGCATACAAGCTTTCCATGTACAACCGACAAGCAAATCAGAATACAGCTGAGTCTAACACAAAAAATGGTGTCCAGTCCCTTTGTTAGTGGTAGAATCTTTACCCTAATTCCACCACGCAGGTTTTCTGATCCCCATCAACCATAATCTTGTTTCAGAAGTGTTGCAGGGGAGGGCTGGGGTCAAGGGATCAAGCCCAGGGGCCCAGCCCTAGAGCAATTTGCAAATCTTTTTTCTGTTTTGTTATATTTTATTCCCTTAATCCTCCCTTTTTTCTCTTTATTTCCATCACTATTCCTCTGTTCCATCCCTCTGCAATTTGTTTATACAAAAATTTTGACTGAATGGAGCTTTCTTACAGCACCAGGAAATCTCTTCATACCTCATTAGAGCATCCTAAACAGGTGGGGAACAGCAGGTGCAATTCAGAAAGGTAATTGTTTGGACAGCTTTGTGGCAACCGGAGAAACGCCGGAGGTCAACATTCAGCCAATTAGAAATCCGGTTCAGCAGCTCCCAAACAAAATCATCAAACGGCTGTCTCGGAAAGTCAATGAACGCCGATGTGCTATGACCAAGGCGACGACCCTCTGGGGAAGGAAATATCAACCCATTGTCATGCCGAGCCCCAGTGAGGTGCGTGAAAATCATTGCATGGCCTACTTGCAATCATCACGCTTCTAAGAACACCCATGGCTCCCATCTTCTGGACAGCCTACTGTAGAAATTTCTGGAAACAGCCGAATGATGCAGGCACAAGGGGTTGGTCCTGGAACCAGCACGGGGACTCCGGAATCAGCAGGAAGGTTTTAGAACCAGTGCAAAGGTTCTCAAACTAGCTTCAGATGGTTCTGAGACCAGCTGGAAGGTCTCTCACCCAAACTTTAAATGAGGAGAGCAGTGGGACAGAGTGAGGGTCAGAGTGGTTAGGACACTGACAGGGATATGTGTTCGTGGAAGTGCACACGGTCCCTGAAGGAGATTGTGGGATGGTGCTTGGTCACTGGGACTGTGACTGCAGAGGTCAAACAACAAACATTCCCCTTTTTAACCTGCATATTCATGCCCTCAAAAGGCAAGGTGGGATGATGTTCTAAACAAGTGTTGCTTAATTAATTTCTTTCTGTGAAATAAGGTTATATCAACAACCCCATAGGAGTACCCCCAATGAGAAACTTAAGGCAGGAAAGGCAATCAGTTGTTTAGCTAATACTTCATGCAATTTAAAAATCAATGGTTCGTCGTGGGACGGCCTTCAAACAAGCTTGATTTAAGCCAGTACGAAGTCCTCACCCCGTATCCCCTTCATTAAGCACAAACATTTTTTTACTTTTTATTTTTTACCTAATGCGGAAACAGGACATTCAAAGTCAAGAATCAAAAATAATTGTAATTCACAAACATAAATATTTCTTATCCTTGAAGCTGTCGTTTTAAGACAGATAAAAAATAGATGGCAAACAAATCATTTGTCCGGCTATCTTGCAGTAAATTTTTTTTACTGTTTAATGACTACCTATGCCAACATTACTTCAGCTAGAATGTACACAAAATTACAATATCAAAAGGACATCTTTAGCTCCCAATTGTAATGTGAATTAGCTAAAGTTCTGATAAAAAGTGAAAATGGCCAGCGAGCTACACCTAAAAAAGTAGTTTAACAGCTACTCAGTTTAGTAAATAAATCTATAATAATTACTGAAATCACCATTAAACTTGCAGCAAGTCTCGGGGTATTACTATCTTTTTGAGCACTGATTTCAGTTTTATTTGCTTTACATACAAGTCACAAGGTGAGCTACCAGTAAAGAACCACCTGGAAGTGGATCATGCTGACAGCGGTAATAATGAGATTCCAGTCAGACTGTCAGGTGGATGATATACTCATATTAACACTCACACACACACACACACACTCACACTCACACACACACCACAGACACACACTCACGCATACTCACACTCACACTCACACTCACACTCACGCACAAACACACTCACACACACAACCACAGACATAGACGCAGACACACATACGGACACACACACACACACTCACTCACTCACTCACACTCATGCACACTCACACTCACACACACACCACAGACACACACTCACGCATACTCACACTCACACTCACACTCACGCACACACACTCACACACACACACACAAACACACACAAACACACACACTCACTCTCACGCACAAATCTTTGGGCTTTCATGTCTTCCTCTAAGTCACACACACCTTCTTGACGGTGTCCAGCATGGAGCGTCCCCCCTGCCAGGGTTTGGAGTTCTTGCGGATGCAGGTGAGACTGGCCATACTGTGCCACTTCCTGTCCTCCAGTTTCCTGTGAAAGGTGTTGGCCAGCAGCAGCACCGTGTCGTAGATGTAACGGTTCGTGATCTGTGGACCAGAGACGGAGTGTGAGGAAAAAGGAAAAAGCAAGAGAGAAAGCAACATTAGACAATAATAAAAAAAGTTCATGAAATTAAGGTATTTGTTTCAGTTGCAAAGTTGTTGGTTCAGCTGGGCGCGTAGTTGCAGCGGGGCGCGTAGCAATCATCAGAGAGAGCAGGCAGCGAATTTGTCAGCAAACAGAAGACGGAGACCCACACCTGCCACTTCTCCCCAGCCCAAACATTCGGCTTCAATGCTGTTTGCACAAAATATTTTTCCATGATACACTAGTTCTACCGACCACCTTTCTACACAATTTAGGCTTGCTAGTCTTTCAGACCTTCTCTTAGCGTTTAAAGACAAGGCCTCATATACTAATCTTATGTACCTGTATGTCTTGATTGGGTAACAAAGGCCAAAGGGAAATGCCAACAGAGATTTGACAATATAGGTCTGTGAAAATAAAGCTTGTCTTTCGAAGAGTAATCTCAAAATCCCAGAAGGGATTTCCAGTAGACACTCAGTAGTGGGGACTTCAGGGACACGTTTCATTACCCTTTCTCACACTACAGGGACACGTTACATTACTAATTCTCACACTACAGTGACACATTACATTACTCTTTCACACAATACAGTGACACATAACATTACTCTTTCTCACACTACATTGCCACGTTACATTACTACATTCTCACCGCAGTGTTCTTTAAGAACTTGTATAAACACATCACAGCTGATTTACCACCAGACTCCTGCCGTTGTTCTGTGTTTGCCGTTTGTTATTTGCACTCATTTTGCCTCACAATGACAGCCCTCTCTGTGGATGAGAATTAATTAATGTAAATAGTCCCCAGAGCTGGCACCCACGACGCAGGGGGCAGTTCATTCAGCGCCAATCGATCGGGCTGTGATTTAGCTGGAGTGTTGTTTCCATTTTAATGAGAATGTAATAAATAGACTGGAGTGACCATTAGGCTTTCCGGTTGTTTATTAACCTACAGCACTCAGCATTCTTTGTTGCTCTGCATTCTCCTGATACCCCATAATTTTCTTTGAAAAAAGTAATAAATTAATATTTGCAGGAATGCAAAACATACTTTTAATATCGTTTTTATACTCAAAATCTTTTTCTTAAAGTTATATAGGTCTGCAGTGTATTTTTATTTGAAGGGGAATATAAAGGTCTTTGAGCTCACTTAGCTATCCTCAAACTGTCGAAACAATAACCACTCACTTTCAAACAATCAAACGTGCAATATATTCTCAAACTCCATGAAATCTACAGCGCAGCAGGACTTCTTGAAACAGGAACATCTGATGAGAAAATCATGTTTGAAGTCCCTTTATATCTCCTCTCAGTCATGATTATTTAAGGGCCCTGTAAAAACGATCATTGATACAAATCTCATCAGAATAAAGTGGGTTTCTTAAAGGTGAACTTTATATATAATGAAAATGGGCCAGCAAAACCCTTCTCAGAAATAGTTACAGCGTCAGTCATGTCTCAACAAGCTCTTATCACAATGGGGGATGAATCTTAAGTGACCTTTAACCCCCACAAAAAAGAAATATCAAGGCACTCAATGTATCAGAATAATTTAAAATGCTAACTGCATGCTAACTGGAACCAGTTTATTCAGATGATCATAATTTCTTCTCATTTAGTATGCAGTGTGACACTATATAAATATACAAATAGACATAACATATTCATAAACACCATTCAGCCTCCTTTCAACTCTAAATGAATTATCTCATAGTTCAATATCCTTTACTGTGAACACACAGGCTAACATCCAGGGTAGTAAGCAGTCTGGAACAAGCCTGGTAAGCTGAAATCCCAAACAACATAAGAAACATCACACGGTCCTCACTGTACCATGAGAAAGCTTGCATGGTTTTGACTGCACCATAAGAAACCTCACACAGTTCTGAATAAATCATGAGAAAGCTCACACAGTCCTGATTACACCATGAGAAACCTCACACCGTCCTGAATACATCCAAGACCTGTACTTCAGACCAGAGGAATGTGACTTCTGTGAATGTCAATCATTCGCTAATCATTTTCCTAACTTCGCTACCCTTCACAGCCCATTTTGATGTTGGTTAAACATACTGAACAGAGAAATCCAGAGACATATTAAACACAGGGCTTGCTGCAACAATGAGGGAGGGGAATCAGGCATTAAGATGAGCTAAACGTCCTGAGAAAACACATGATGTAATCTGAAAAAGAGAAGGAGGACAATACGGTAAGGATGGCCCTCGCAGGGTGGTCGGTAACCCAGGTTACAGGTATCGGGTGGTCCAAGATGAGAGCTGCTGCTCCATCACCACAGGACTTCCTCTGAGCTGAGATTTTGTTATCACAGGGGGAATACCGGAGACCCAAAGACAGAATCAGAGCGGCCATGAAACAACGACAGACAGCCCTTAGGCTCAGAGCATCCCATTACAGTCGTTTCCAATTTAAAACCCAGTGAAAATCCATCCGTGACACCGCAGAGCAACCATAAATAAGATGCGATGAACCGAAATACACTTTTGTGTTTTGTATGCAATGTGTTATCATCATAATAGGGGCCAATATGGCTTCCTCTGTTCTTTCGACCTTGTTGGGCCCTCAGGGTTGAATGCATCCCTAATACGTATGTAAAAGCAAAAAAGACATGTCTGTCTTTTATTCCATTCTCGTGTTGCTGCGAGTTACTGTGATGCATTGATTAAGAACGAGTACATTTATTTACTTATTTTATTTATTTTATTTCATTTTATAGAAAATTGAGATATAGGTTCCAAAAAAATTACTCAATCACCAACTCAATAGGATAATAGATAAGTTGCAATTGAAAACGGGACTTGCTTATCAGGCATCCTTTATTTAGTATAACTTTCTTTCCATATTTGTACTGGTAGAAATTTATGGAATTTAGGCTAATTAGTTTTCTTATGAGAACAACAGCAACCACAGTACTCCTTATGGACTTCACGTTGAACGATAAGCAGGGACTGTATTCGCACCTCTAGCGTCTGGGCTTTGGGGTCCTTGGGATCGCAGAGGGAGGTGTTTATGCGGTGGTTGCTGCGGACGCAGCGCTGGCTGGTGTTCTGGAGCAGTGGGAAGCTCTGCCTCACCAGCGTCAGCCGGCCGATGGACTTCATCACCAGCTCCTGGACATCCAGGTCTGAGATCTCCTACAAAGAAGAGGAACCCTGATCAGATTACTTGTGCTTACTGAGTCACAGAGACAAGTGGAACCATGATCCGAATGGTAGGGCTTACTGATTCTCACAGAGAAGAGGAACCATGATCAGACTGGTTGTGCTTACTGAGTTACAGATAGAAGTGGCACCAATGATCGGATTAGGTGTGTTTCTGAGTTACAGAGAGAAGTGGAACCCTTATCAGACTGGATGTGTTTCTGAGTCACACAGAGAAGAGGAACCATGACAAGACTGGGTATGTTTCCAAGTAATACAGAGAAGAGGAACCCTGATCAGACTGAGCGGGCTCACTGAGTCACACAGGGAAGAGGAACCCTGATCAGACTGGATTTGTTTCTGAGTCACACGAAGAATTGGAACCATAATCAGATTCTCAATCGGACTGGGTGACTAGACTAAGTCACAAATAGAAAAAAAAAAGGGATGCAAGGTGACTGAGACAGGCGTTGTCGTGACGACATCTCTCCGTGGGCACCAAAACCCCCAAAATACTATCAAACCGGCACATTGCGGAGCAACTGCATTCAGCACCATAGACTGTGAC
>JAOVYW010052275.1:0-23930 GCA_025775045.1 Hiodon tergisus | reverse complement strand
GACGTGTGCCTTATACATATATATATATATATATATATATATACACACACATATATATATATATATATATATATATAGCCAAATGATTATTAAATCACATCGGGTATATCACCATTTTAAAGCAAAAAATAATTTTAAAAATAGTCATGAAAGAAGGAACCTTCAAAAACAGTTATTTTTTCATGACACATGCTGTTTTTTGCTTTACTGGGATAGCATTTATTTTCAACTTTTGCATTTGGCTCTGCTGTTGCAAAGACGACAACCTTTATTTGGATGTATCCATAAACGTGACTGTCTATAGCCTGTTTATTGATTCATTATAACTTAAAAGCTGGGATGGTTTAAAACAGACACTGTTTGAATTTCCTTACGCTTTTTGAAACCTTACTGTTATTTAGCCCCTCATGGAACTGAGTAAGGCATTTATGTTTTGCCTCATAAATATACACTTTCACTCCCCTTTCCTGCATTCGTTCATGTGTGACTAACAACGCGTCGCCTCCCTCGCAGTATTCCGTAGTAGGACTATTAAGGCTGTGCAAATCACTGCTGTGCTCGCGCTGCATATCAAACCACAAGGACCGCAATAAACCCTTATAAGCGTTTTGGTTGAATTTTCACTTTTTTTGATCAAGTTCGTGCAAACCATTTCGCTAGTAGTTAATAGACTAACCCCACAGGAAGTTGAAAATGAATATGCATTTGACTTCAACAACTGTTTCTACGAAAAGAAAAAAAGATTTATAAATGTATTTATTATATCCGCTGTATCTAACAAATCCTTAAAATATATGGTCTGCGCAACAAATCGCGCGTCAAATCCCTTGAGTACAGTATTTGGAATTTGCTTGATACTGTATACCGTCAACGGAGCACCTAAAATAGATGGCTAGATTACCCCATTTCTGAGAGGCACACGTTCCTACGCTAAGTGCGGTTTTAAGCACCCTTCATTCGAAAATAGACAACTGGTTGCCATACAGTTACAATAAACATCGACTTTAAACCCATTTAATCTAAATTAATACCAAGCACTACAAAATAAGGATTGGGACTTTAAAAAGAATTCAAATAGAATTCCTTCATCTCATTATTGGCGTGCCTGAATTACATACGAGATCCTCCTGTGATAATATCAAATGCAATTATATTTCGCGTGAACATACCACTGGCATTGTGTTCTGCAGTAAATGGAAACTTATAGCAACTTATGTAATACTGGCCATATCATTTTTCAGATTTAAGATAAAAAAAATAATGGATGGTTAAATAATACGAATAATTCCTTACCTTTGCATATGTTGCGTTTATTTATAAGGGTTCCGTGGACCGACTGCTTTTTTACCCTTCAGGTACAACACTGTAGTCAGTCACATACTCCTCAGCTTCTGATATTTCACGTTGGTTTCTGCATTTAGCTGGCTTCCCCCTCCCCCCATATCTCTCCAGCGACCGCGAGTTTCGGGCAAGACGGGTAGCGTCGCTGCGGAGGTGGGGAGTTGGGTAGTTAGGTGGGAGAGAGAACTAACGCGCTCCCACTCAGTTCCGAGGATATGAAGGCACGTGGTTCACTGAATGCAGACGACAGTCGAACCCAAACTCCAAGGGATCGAGTGGGCAAGAGAAGGACTCTGTAGTATTATGTTACGGTTTGAAAGGGACGAGGTCGGCAGTTCAGTTCAAAGCAACACTCCATCCTTCGTATCGCAAGGTGCTTAGTGAGATCTGCGTCGTGTTTCGATACACAATGGGAGTAAAACGGGATTCTTCTTCAAGTAAATTGGTCTCTCTGAATGTGTATGTCTTCTCGACTTGCATCGTACACATTTCGGTCAGCTATGCCTATTAACTCCTTGATCAGAAGGACAACCCACTTAAGCAAGCTAACCCACTTTGGAAACCTTGGTCGGATCCCAAAACCCGTGGTTTAATCCACCTAAATCAAATTCATGTCTGATAACCACACATAGTTTAATATAAAGGCCTTGTGTTTTGTTCGGTTCCTGCTCCGCTCGACAATACAACGATTTTGTTGCCGCAGTAAAGTTATAATCAAATTAATTTAGGCCGATCTTGCGAGTACTTATTTACTCCGTCTCGGTTTTTCTATCTGCAGCTTGTCCATTTAGACTAGCTTGGTAGGTTTAGCGCCTGGCATGACATATTTTAATTTATGTTCACTTTTTACAGATTTTACAGTTTTATTTTTGCACATATCTTCTGTGTCACAGTCCCAGGGTCCCTCAGCCCCTTCTGTTTTGATGAAGATGATGCTGACAGATCGTGCTGACTCATGCGGCTGTCTTCCTTTCCTCGTCATTAGCACTGCGGGTTGCTGTGGGCAATTGGTTAAACGTTTGAAAGCGTTATAATTACTCGACAGTGGAAATACTAAGACAAAAATACAGGAAGGTCTCATTAATTAAGTAATTTCTTGTAGCTATTTGAAATACACATTTTTCGTCGCTTATAACCCTGATAGGGGTTCATTTGAATTGTAATCAGGGAAATATACTAATGATACACCAAATGCAACAAAAAGGGAGTGGGTGCTTAGATAGAAAAAGAATGAGAGGAGAATTGATTGTATTCTCAGACTGCATAAATACCAATTTAGAAACTGTAGCTATTATAGAACACGGTTTCTATGACAACCGATTTGCTGGATTCCAATAGAAGCGTTCCCACAGTGACAAGCGCATGCCGCTGCAAGAAAGCTTTACCACAGTGACAATGCCTGATTTGTCCCCGAATTCCAGTCTTGGATTTGATTTTTCTATATCGGGTTCAAAACATTTTAATCATTTTAATGTGAAAATATGCTCTTAAAAGCCCATTAAAAAAACAAACAGGTGGCTAACAAGACGCTTTCGCCTATTAATAAAATAAATTGAAGGCATCAAAATGTCTTGTAAGAATTTTAACATATATATATATATATATATATATGTGTGTGTGTGTGTGTGTGTGTGTGTGTGTGTGTTATATATATTTATATAAATTATATCAGCTAATTTTTATGACAAACCATTTTTATAATTCATCTCTTTTTAAAAACTTTAATCATTAAAATACTCAATTTCAGGTGGGAAATTTTGGGCGGTCCCCAGGCAGGTAACCTGGTAAACCCGGTTCTCAACCACAGGTTGACATCACCCTCAATGTCAGTCCATATCATTTCCACCTTTGTAAAACTCTTTATGATGTTTGTATGGCCTCGTCTTATTGGGTCGCCTTATAGTGGACAAAATCTGGGATAAAGTGGCTATAAAGGATGACGTTTTCGAGTGGAAAGACAAGCCTAAACAAGAAGGCACAAATGTATCCACGATTGCATGTGTGAAAGCGAAGGGATTTTCGACTGATATTGAATGGTAGACCTCAACAGTAATACTTTGCTCTATAGCGGAATTGCTAGTATACTGAAACAGCAATAGTAATAAAACGGTTATTCGGATAGCAGGTTATTAAAAACTGCATAAGCGCACAATATAATAAACGCTGCAAGTCACAATTAATGGGGCAGTAGGTATATATGTTTTTGCAACTGAGCTGTGCATTTACGCAGGAGAGACTGGGAGCCTTTGTAACCATTTTTTGTTAATTATTCAGAAACCATTTGACTGTTGTCGGTTGTTGTAACCATTTACTGCCACCACTTCATTCTCTGTCAAAATTAATAGAAGCAACGTACATGGCAAATTTGGCTGATAATGAAAGCGGTCAAATGTTACAATAATTGTACAGACATGGTCAGTTGTAGCTTTAGTTAAATGTGTCCAACTGGATGTCCATATTTTATGGTTATTGATATGCCTGTTTTAATCATTCAGTTGAATGTTAAAAAATCAAGGACAAGATCAATTTGGGAAAACTTAATGTGCTGGTTGGACGTGAGGCATGCAAGCGTGTGGCCATCGACAAAGAATCTACTGAAAGTACTGCTCAAATACAAATGAATATAAAAATTGTGCACACTTTCAGGTACTCTTCGGCAACATTAAACAAATTAGTAAATACGGGCTATAGCTCCCCAACATAATTTAATTAATAAATTATTGTCACCAATAATGTGTTGGTTTGGCACAATAAACATCATTTTATGAGAAATAACAGTGCTATTTATTAATTTATTGCTGGGGGTGGAATAGCAAAAGGGATTGCTTCAGAATGAGAGAAAGTAGCTAATCAGTGACAAACATTTTTCAATAGAAGTGTAATCGAAAGGATGGATTCCTGCTAGATTGAATATTTTTTCCATGGCTACAAAAGGAATTTCTCCCTTTTCGAGTTCTTCGACATTGTAGTTTGACATTGTTCACATGCTGGCGTTTTAATACAAGGACTGGCTATCCACTGAAAATTAACATTAAGAATCTCTTCAAGGTTATTGCAGCACACTTTTTAACCCAGTATCTTGTCAATTTTCATCCTAATTCAGCTATCCAGATTACAGATAAACAGATATCTATCCAGATATCTTCGAACTTCTGCCAGTTACATTACTAAAACATAGAAACATCTGTTCAGTTGAAAGTGGTTCTTTGTGGACTTATGTCCGATAAACTAAAAAAATTAGTAGGCTATAAACGAGGCGGACACTTGCGAAAGTAGACAGACAGGAACTGTCACACTGAATATAGTTTCCGGAGGACTTATTTTAATGACGCAAATGAAACGTGCCTTTCTATGCTTCTTCGGCTGGTCGAATATATTTGGTTAAATAAACAAAAAAGCAAAGCCTACTTGAATAAATCATTCAGGTCAACTTTAAACCATGTCAAGGACAAGTTTTATCTATAGTGATGTGTAGCCATTGAACTTGGATTTATGAATTTTTATACGCGGTCATATTGACAAATTTTGTCCTAAACAAACGGAAAAGGAAAGTAAACTTCTTTTAATTGTGGTTTTGTCTTAAACCCCCGAATAGCAAGTATTTACGATATTTTATCAAGCGTTGAATCGTAAACGGTTTCTTTAACTATAAATGAACAATTCGACACGAAAACCAAAAATGTTAGAGGCGTAAAGTCGCTGGCTAATCAATTTGAGTACTGACGTTTTTAAGTTAAATACGCATACATAGACTTAAGTGCTCCCTAGCTACGAAGTTTCCCCCCTCCCTGTTTGTTTATCAGCATATTAATTGGGATAAATTGAGGGCGGTGTTGGTCTGATAAAAGCACGGGTATTGTTTTTGGCAGTGAACCCTTTAAAAACGCAAATATGAAGTATCAGAGACATTTTTTACACCAAAAAAATACCCTTCTCCAATTTAACAAAACTATGATTTAATGTCGCACAGTTTGGAATTTCTAAAGAAGTCATACATATATTCTCCAATTATTGGAATGCTTGAAATACCTCAAATAAGCGTTGGTCCGAACAATAATCGAAGCCAAACTACGAGAAGTACAAATTATAACTACGTTAATGACTGTGTCCATAAAATCGTATGTCACCACTAGACAATACTAGTTTTAAAAAAAACAAATATGAATAACTATTATAATTTGCCTTTTTTCCAGGTTTTCTTTCTGGTTTCTGTCATCCTCTGCTTTTAGGATGGCAGGAAGAGGAAGAGGACGTGGGCGAGGGCAACTCAGCTTCAACATAGAGGCTGTAGGAATTGGAAAAGGGGAGAACTTGCCCCCTTCCATTCTGCAGCCCACCCCACTGTTCCCTGTGAGTGTACGGTCCAGGCCTTGAGAACATCACAACTTGTGGTGGAGAATGTCAAAAAGGCTTCTTATCACAACCTCTGATAACAGTGTTTTTTGCAATAGGGTACACCTTGGGTATTTTTGAGTGGCCCTGAAAACTGCCTGACTGAAACTGGGTGGAACAGCAGTCTCTGAATGGCTAGTCTGTTTTGTTTTTTTCCGGTGTGCTGTGGATGTAATAGTGAATGTTGGCGTGAGATTGTGAGCTAGTGTAACACCATTGGGCTTTCTTCTGTATCTTCGCAGCCCATGGAGCACAAGCCAGTTCCCCTGCAGACGGGCGAGGAGGCGGAGTACATGCTGGCACTGAAGCAGGAGCTGCGAGGCGCCATGAAGAATCTACCCTTTTACATCAGGCCTGCAGCCCCCAAGAAAGGTCAGCTTTATAGGAATGGGAGTAAAGGGGAGGGGGGCAACCAATTTAGGAAATTGCATTTTGGTTTCATCTTGTATTTGAGTGTTGAGAATGTAAACGGGGGCAATGTTGGATTTCTTATCGGGGCTGTTCTGACTTCTAGATGTAGAGCGGTACTCTGATAAATACCAAAGTGCGGAGCCAACAGACAACACCATCGAGTGGGATCCTGGTGAGTCTGTCCTGTGATTGGTCGTGTATGTTGTTTACTGGTATCTGTTTTCCATGTTTGATTATATTGTGCTAGTGTTTTCTTTTTTGGTTTGTGTTTTGTCTTCGAATTATACAAAAAATTAATATAAAATTAATTAATGAATTAATTAAACATTAGGATTAGGGCTGATACAACACTACAGCCTGTTGCATTTGCCCAGAGGTTAAGCAGTGTAATGGACACAAGAAGTGAGTATGGAGAAAAGGTAAGAGACGAGGGTGTTAACGTTTTCCACCTGATTGAAGAAGGTGTCCTGTTTCAAAGAAGAGCATGTTTTTTTTTTGGGTAGTTATAGTCCTAAGCCTACTGATACTGAGCAAAGCACAGTCATTTTTGCAGACTGTGATTTACAGAACAGTGAACGGAGACAATAAAACGAACCCCCTTCATCTTCCCAAGCAATGAAATCAAGTTGCGTTTGGGAAATGCAATGAGAATCTCGAATCTCTGCTGGAAAAAAAAACGTTAATCCAAACTGTTCTTTATGCCCTTTTGTGGCTTGGAACCTGCATAAATAAAACCCGGCATCCCTGTCACAAATAGTCTTTAACAGTTTCTTTAATGTTTTAAAGACAAAAGGCCACTGTTGCTTCACCGAATATTCAAAAGATAAAGATCACACTGTCATTCAATACTTTACCATAGAAACTGTTGTTAATATTACAGTGAGCACTTGACACCGTTACGCTTCTGCTTGTGAGGTTGACTGAGTGAACAGCATCTCTCTCTGCATGTGTCCTGTGGGGGGTTTTTTTTCAGACTGGAAAAGGTTGCCCAAAGAGCTGCGCATCCGCGTGAGGAAGCCTCCGAAAGAGAGTGAGTCCCTGGGCCCTGGGCTGCTTGGGAAGACGCGGCTGACGGCTGTTGACTATTGAGGGAAGGAGGGATGCTCGACACACACCGAGCCCAGACCGCGCGCGCCGTTCCCGTCTGTGTCAGAACCCGAGACCTCGTGAACCTTATGGATAACTGTGTGTGCCGCTCTTCTGTTGCCACCTGACCTGTTTCTGTTGCCTGATGGAGCTGTTGAGCAAATACAGGTCTCGGTTTGACGCCTCGAGAGAGAGAGCTAGGCGCAAGCTGTTAGGGTAATAAATAGTGACATGTTTGTGCTAATGAAATAAGTGAGCGCACTGGATTCAGGCTAATTGTTTAATTGCATTGATTGTTCTAGAGCTTGTAGTGAATTGATCTCATAACAAATGTTATGTTTATTCCCAGTATTAATGTTTAGTCGGCGGCAAACATAAGGGGGGGGGGGGGGTAATGTCGCTGTGGGGCTTTTGTTCTTTTTTTGTGCAATCATGGAGCTTGTCGCTTGTTCTAGAGGCTGTACCAGTACCCAAGAGCACCAAGCAGGCTCGCGTTGACAAAGAGGAGATTATCCGCAAACTGGAGGTACGGTCAGGCTTTGGCGGAATGTGGTTGGTTTGGTTTGGTTTGGTTTATACCCAAGTCATCTCGTTAGAATCAATAGAAGCTTTTCATTACTTTGCCTGCAATCCAGTGCTGATCTTAAAGTTATGTCTTCAGTCTCATCTTGTTTTATGGACTAGACACTTGAAAAAAAGGAGGAGGAAGTAAGCTCTGATGAAGAGGAAGGAGAGAAGAAGAAACAGGAAGAGGAAGAACAGGAGGCAGAGGAAGAGTATGACGAGGAAGAATTTGAAGAGGTGAGAGATTTGACGCGATTAGCCCCCTTTCATCTCAAGGCTAATTATGTAAGTGTGTAACGACTTCCTTTCCCGTCAGGAGACTGACTACATCATGTCGTACTTTGACAATGGTGAGGAGTTTGGTGGAGACAGTGATGACAACATTGATGAAGCCATTTACTGAGACAGTCGGAACGGGACGAACATAATCACGAAGGTCTTAAAATGCTCCACTTGGAGCTCAGTTATCCATGGTTACGGATGTGAAGAACCGGGCAAATCCTCTGTAGAAATAGTGGCTGTGTGTAGATAACCGCTGGACCAAAGCTCGCCGATTTCTAATGTATTCCTGCACTATTAGAGCCAGAATGGCTCTGTAGATCGACCTTTTCCTCGGTTAACAGCCTGGCTGATACGAAGGTTAAGACTGAGCTACATCCTGTTTTTGGAGGGAAAATCAGAAGATCCTGTCAAAGTGTTGAAAATGCTTTGAAAACTACAAATGGATATGTTATAACTTTCGTGATCTACCTGGGCAAGGCAATTCTTACTCTTTAAATGCAGACATATTGTCATTTTATTTTGAATCAGAAGTAACCGTTTTACCATTGTGTACCAGCTATTTTTTATGTTTTGTATTAGACATTTTGAATATTTGTAGCTATTTTAGATGTTTTAGGTATGGTATTTTAGGATTGAAATGTGAGTCGTGTGGGCTTGGCGTTTAAAGAAAGCATTGTTGCTGTAAGTAGTAATATCATAGTTATTACCCTTAAGCTATGCAGTATCAATAATGTGTTCAACATCGAGTTAGAGACATGTTTTAAAAGTTTTTAAAGAACTCTAAACTGTGAGTATTCTCATATTTTATGATTGGCAAAATAATTTTAATTTTAATAGATGTTTATTTTGATTCAATAATATACACAACCAATGATTTTGGGGTGCGTGTTTTAAAAATAATAATAATACAAATGACCACTAGATGGCGTGTTTGCCGTGAACAGCTATAATGGGTGCGAAAGTTGTTAAATACGTTTTTAAATTGTTTAATACAATTTGTCATGTAAAAGACATTAATCTCACACATTTTTTGGTGTATTTCTGAAAGCATTATTTACTGTAATCTGAGATTCTGGTGCGCAAAATGTGTAGCAAATTGGAGGCATTCGCTATTCCACCTCTAGGTGGCAGAGTCAGTAAGATCACCGTGGGGCTTGTCTGTCTGCTGATTCGGATCATGTTGCATTTGTTTAGTGGCCTGGCACGGTCTGCATTATCACTTCTGACCCACTGTGCAGAGACCAGCAGAATGCAAAGCCATGACACATCCCAAACTTAATGAAATAATAATCCTTTTATTTAACCAGAAAGGTCAGTCAACAGCTTTTCAGACAGGCCCTGGGCAATCGATACGTGGGAGTCCATACATCATGTATTACTCATTCTGATGCCATGTTACAATGCACTATAATTTGTAAATGTGAGACGTTCATTTGTACATACAGAATCTTAGCGTTGGGTTTATGCAGCTTAGATGCCGTTACGCTCATTAGCAGAATGGTTTGGCGCCTTTTTATGCAGAAGGTCCAGCTAGGTTTTTCCACCAGCGAGTTGCGGTTATTTCTTCAGCAATGATCAGAAATGTGAAGTTGCATAACAGGTCAGTAACTTGGATAAAGGCTAAACAGTCACCAGCAATCTATGCTGAACAACAGAGCTCAAACAGCAATTAAAATGATTGCCCCACTGTGCAAAACTCATGGGTGTAGGTCTGGAAGGGGTAAGTTTGGCCAGATTTATCATCAAGCACATGGTGTTCCTATTGTGTAATGTTAGATTCCTGTTATCCAAGGAAGGGGAATAGTGCAGCTGAGTCCACAACACATTGTTTTGCTAGATCAGGAGAGAAACTGGGATGTCTTGAGACTGAGTCGGTATTTTTGAGATGCCACCAACAGGGGGTACTTAAAAAATGTGCACAAAGACAAAAACATAGGTGCATGAATTTTTGGTCCGTACAAGGATAAATGGCAATAATGATCGGGTCAGACGCTGCGGAACTTCAGAATGCTATTTAACTTTCTTCAAGGACATTCGTTAGCAGTATATATAGTCTTAACCCAAGTCACAACCAGGAATGGAAGAAGCTAGGAAAGTAGGCAAGAGATAGGATGGGAGCCTAGAGATTAGACAATGCTAGGAATGCTCGGAATGTCGCTGTTCTGACTGGCCAGAGATGGCCATTTGGTCCCCCACTGTCTTTCTGGGAAACTCTGGCCTGGCGTCAGCATCACCACACACACCGAACAGAATCTAGGTAGTAGTCTTTGGGGCAGGGTCATGTGGCATGATCAGCATAGACATAAAAACATGTTGGTTGTGGCGTGAACAATGACACAATCCACTGAGCTGGCCTTGGGCTGTCTATAGTTCTTACTGCCACTCCCCACCTCTCTACTATTGCTGTCTTTGTAAAAGGTGTATTTGTGGACTGCATGTGGCTGGTCCATCCAGTCATATTGATCCTATCTCTGGTGATGCTTCAATCAGTAACTCTCAGTCTCCTCCCCTTTCTGACCTTACCTGGTACTAAGTGGTCAGAGTGTGTGCCTGGAAAGCCTTCAGCATAATCATTTTTAAACTTCTAAACTTCTGTAAAGCTGTGAAGTCAGTCCCTCTACTTTCAGCACCAATGTACCTTTGGAGATACATTTTGGTGAGATCTAGGTCTAATGAAATGCCTGTATATATCAATGGCCTTTTGTGTAATTACTGTGAACAAGGTCGTGTTCTTGCAAGGATACATTTAGTTGGACAGTGGAGAATGTCTAATTTGTAATTGTTTTCCTGATTGGCAGAAGTATTGCAGTAAAACCTGTTCCTACAAAAAAGCAGTGACTAAACTAAATAAATACAATATGAGTCACCTATGTATCACAGGACTTATCACAATAAGTCCTGGCCAGTTGTATTTGTGTACAACATATTTAAAAAAGATAAGTAAAGATGTATGTCTTTCTCATAGTTCCACAAACACAAAATAAACTTAGCATTCAACAATTTTAATCCCCTCCTATCGTCAACTTAAAACCCGTTATGAATATTAAATATGGGATCCCTCTGCGTTTATGCGCAGACAGCACTTGCAGTAGACTGAGATGGGTTACGGGTTCTATTACACGTTGCTGCAGTCCCGTGTAACCTGATCAATACCAAGAAGCTCACTCCGTCATCCTCCGCCATCTTAGCCAGGTCAGTGGTAACAGGACACACATCCCTTTGGAGTGAACATTGGGCTATACTGAACGGGTTCGCAGTGCTGGACATAGAATGAGCACAGTCACTGGAAGAAGAGGACAGGAGGTTCCAAGCGGACAAACATTACACCAGTGCCCCCCACCCCCCTCCTCAGGCTGATCCAGGAACTACATGGTTGGTAACACTAGACAAATCATTTCACAGTAAAGTGTGCACACAGAGGAATGACAGGCTTTTACAACTGGGTTTCTCTCTATCAGCTTTCTACTGTGCAATGGTCATGATAGACCATGTTTAGTGGAGAATATTCACCATTTGTTCAGGATTAGAACTGAAAGAGAAAGTGTAGATCCAGTAAAAAATGAAAGCACGTAATCTAAGTACTTTCCAGTACTTTCCATTCGACATCCTGTGCTGTAAATATAGAAATGTAGCCTACACCGGAAGAAGACACTGTCATCCGAGTCTCATGGTGATACAGCCAGAAATGGTTTTGCCAAAATGCCATGCTCTTCTATGCTTAACGCTGTTGTAAATCTAATGGTTACAAGGGCCTCACAATAAAAAAAATAGTGATGGATAACTCACATCAGTAATACTTTGGTTACTATGATAGTATTTTCTTCAAAGAGAAAGCTGTGTTTAGCTAAAATGTAAACCAAAAGGTGAGACTCGAAAGGGCCATAAATGGAAACCAGACAACCACATCAAATGAAGAGAGATGCAAAGTCCGAATTACTCGGACAGCCAGTGCTGTAATCGCCCTGTGCTAATTCCCAATGAAGTCACTCCTTGAGGGGTCTGCTAGGAATATATCGGTTTTATTTCATGAAATGGTACTTCAGCTTGTGGAGGATAACTGACACTGAACTGACACTGACACCAGAGCTGGCCAAAAAGACAGAGGAGTTACCCGGGGTTCCAGGTTTCTGACATAGTACTGCAGAACATGCGTTTGGCAGCCAATGGTAATATGAGATCTCCTTGACCTTTTATGTACTTTGAACCATCATAAATTTCCTCTATCATAATGCAGTATCAAAGACTATTAAAGACTTTCTGGTATACTTTGAGCTGAAACATCAATGAAGGTGGATGAGAGGACGGTTCAGGTAACTTTATGTTTAATCATGAAGGCTAAAGCGGTTTCATCAAGGTCGTGTTATTTCGCATTTAATCTAAGTTAGTTTTGTCACCAATTTATTTATATTGTTTGCTAATATCCCCCAAATTGTTGATTTGAATTCAAACACAAACCAAGTTAGTCGTTTTTTCAGTTATCCACTGTGTTGCATTTTAGCCAGAACATTAATCCAAACACTTATAATAGCATTTCACTTTGAAATATAATATCTTAATAATGTCATGGGTGAATGTAGCCGTTTGACTTTTTCTCTTCATCAGAAGAGAGAGAGAATGGGCCAAGCGGACCTAAGGCTAAAAATGTGGGGAGGCGTACGAGATCCTCATCTCAGGGTCAACGGAACTGGAGCTTGCTACTGCCGCAATGCTGGTTGCCTAGCGATTGGTCCAGGCTTGCATAGAGACAGGCTGAAGTGATTTTCCAGCTGGCCTGGCGTCTTCTCCGTGTTCTTGAACCAGTGATGAAACAGCTTCTACAGAAACAGCTTCTTACACTGAATTCCAGAGATGGGTTTTACCGTCAGCCAGCCATGGGTTAGTAAACATGGAGTTTGGGTTTGGAATGCAAGAAGTTTGCATTTACATTCAAATATCATATAATTAAAGTCCAATCTCTTTCGTTCAAGGAGTTTGTTTGGGCTTCTGTTTTAAACCTTTATGGCCAGTGCCAGGTTCCATAGAAGAAAAAACAAACATATTTCTAGGTTATGTTTGTTCTGAACAGTTCTGCACGGTGCCTATCTTTTAGCTTTATTTAATTTGACTACAGAGCAAAGAAACTTGTTTCGCACAACCGCTGGGGGAAATTAAAGTGCCTGGACATTGTGTCAGACATGCTTCTTTATTTTTCAAGCTGAAATCAAGACACATTTAACACAGCTTTTTTATATTTTTGTTGAGTCAAGAACGTATGCGGACAATCAAAAACCACTTTTACACTGAAAATTAATATTAGTATTGTAATGTTTCTACTTTTCGCACTGTGCAATCACTTAAAAATGTCATAATCTGTAATAATTGCCCCTTTTTAAATTATAGAGTGCCTCTACCTCATTTTTGCTTCAACATATTTGTGGCAAATACATTTCAAAATCTTGTATCCAGCTGAGTTTTCTAATACGTTGATGAAAGGTGTGTGTATCTCCTCATCTGGCAGACAGGAGCACTGAAAGAACAAGCTTTGACCAAGCGTCCCTCACCTCTTCTGCTGAGTGAACTTGGTAAAGGATACCTGCTCATTCCAGAGAGAGACATAGCTAATGTAACTCAAGTCTGGAAGAAGAGTTTTGAGCCTACAGACTGTGTATGTTGTCACACATCTCGCTGCTAGAGATACTCTCTGCCCTGTTAGTCCTCGTATGTGCCCGTAGCCCTACAGCTAAGGTGTTTTAGTAGAACCAGGTTATAAGGCTGATGCCTGGGGTACAGTTTCAGCCAGGTGGGGTATGATCTCTTTGCAATGGAATTGCAGCGGGGGGGGGTCTTTTCCATTGAATATGTTAAGGAAATCTTTTCCAAATGCATCCTTTACAATAGACAAACACTGAAATGTGCTTTAAGTCATATTTGGGATGCACTACCTCGATACCTCGATTGTATAAGGTTACATTATCAATAATTTAAATAATGAATAAAGCAACCCAAATAGGTTTAATGATTATAACTGCCGTTGTATTAACTGTTTTACCAACAGTTAGCGCATCTACATATTCCTACCATCACCAACTCTGTCTGAGAATATCCATTTCTACGGTAACGGGACTGGAACAATTTAAATCTACTGAGGAACGTAGACATTTAAGTCAGAGACACAAAAATGCCATAAAGTTGGAGAGGCTGAACAACGAATCATTTGTTACCTACCAGTCAGTTCAAAACGTGTTTCTGTTGTTCTGTCCAGGCAGTTGTAATCAGGTATAATCAAGTTATAATGGACAATGCTACACCAAAAAGTGACCTTTGGGATCGCTTTGGGAATGTTACCCTGTGAATGCTGTCCCTGCTTCCATCATTTGTTCCACACCAGTATTTCTAAATTTGCTTAGAAACTGCGAGTAAAAATGTTCACACAAAGTTTGTCATTTAAATTTTTGCTAAATGCTAAATATTCTCAAAACGTTTTCTCAAATTAACTACTCTAAGAATTAACTAAGATGCGAAAGTGTGTCTTAATTTGTGTGACATGCACTTATAATGTTCAGGTTAATAAATCAGGTTTTATAAAATTTTCAGCACTATCTATCACTAATAATAATATATTTCAAGCTTAATAATAATAATAATAATAATATATATTTTTAAACCTTTCTGAATCAAATTCTTCCCAGTTCTATTGCACAACATCTCGCCACGCTGCTCTGTACATGCCACTCTCTACTTCTACGACTGTGAACAAGCAATCAGGCACAGATTGCCCACACCTTTATCCTCTCTGCCCTCTCCCGCGCGACTGGCACCATAGAAGCGCAGGAGAGATAACCAGAGAGCCACTTAGCTGGCTCTGACAGCGAAGCTCAAAGCTACTTTAATGGCATTCTGCCTGCAGGGCCTTGACAGCGATCATAACAACTGCAAATAACCCTCAAAGGCTCCCTGAATTGTGCGGGCCTCCAACACTCCAACACGCTCTTGACTGACATGATGTCAGAGAGACAACAACTGGAATAGTGCCTTGACCTTGAGGGCCACAGGTGCGAAACAAACGCTGAGCTGTGGAACAGCAAAAGACAGACTAAACAACACAGCCCAAGGTTGCAGAGCGAGAGGTCGCTTTTTATGAACCTCACCTCTGGGGCTGTTGGGCCTTAGTCTCTTCAGTGTTCTGTTGTGCTGACAGTCGGGTGCTCACAGACAATGCAATGTCTGCAACGTCTGAGTAGCTAAACACTGGACACCCTTAGGTTGGCTCGGCCTATACCTGTTCAAGGACAATGTGAAAGGGAGACCGTTACAAGGAAGTCAGTTCAGTTGGAAGCATATGCCATAGAGGCAAATAGTGAAAGTACAGAACACCAAGAATACACATAGAAACCGAGGCCTCCTCTGTTATTGGGTCAAATCACTCCTAGTGTACCATCATTTCTTGATATATGCAGGGCACACATTTATGGGAAATACTTACCAGAACCGGTCAGGGATTCCATTAAAGAACATTTCCGAAATATATATATATATATATATATATGTAAAAACTGACAAAAGAACAAAACACATAGCGCAAATTCATATTTTGACAATTTTATATGAACCTGAATGCAAAAACTGTGCACTACTTAAATACTCAAGTCAGACCAGGGTTGATAAGCTGTACTCGTGGCACTGTGTCAGTTTCAATTGGAGAAGGCTGCAATAACCATTAGTATGAGCAAGGCCCTCACCGGCCTCTCCTGCTCACTTTAGTCCTGGGCAACACCGGCAAAGGTGAATTTTTACTGGATCTTCAGTCTGCCCGTGTGCAAAAAGAGTCGAAACACGGTTTCGGATCAGTACTTAGCATCACCTTATCTTAGGTCAGATTCAATTTGCTCATCTTCCTCAGGCTAATCGCTAATTTATTTACTCAAAAATGTTATTCTACACCACCACCACCACTTCATAGGTTGTATCTTCATCTTCAGATTGGGTCTGAATTATAAAACTATTTTTTATCAGTTTTTGTATCAACCCCTAGTGAGAACTAATATGGCTACAATATTGTCATTTTTCTCTTATAAAAAAACATTGACTCTGAAACAAAGTGCAAACAAGAAAGCAAAATGAATATCACTTTGATCTCACAAGGACAGACATGATGGATAAAGATTTTATGATTTCTGTGTTTAAACTAAGAATGAATAGTTTCAGTTGATTATGGTTCACAGTTTGCTCTCTGCTTAGCTCAGCTAATGCGTTTTCTGTGTGTGGAATGATAAACTGAGAAAATGTATTATAAGAATGCTCAGATGAAGTTCTCACACATTTATTTTGTATGTGATAATTAGTTTGGACACCTAACAGTGGCTTATTAAATAATTTACTTTGCCAGGTGGCAAAAATTCAGACAGGCAGAAAATTCAATTCAAGGGAAGTTTTACACTAAAAAGCCTTATGGCAATTTCAGCTTTCAAAGCGCCCCAATTAGGGCCCTATGTTTCAAATGGTTACGATGGCCGGGTCCTGTAGTGTCGGTAGATGGGTGTCTAAATTTCTGTGCTCTGAAGGCAAATTCCTCCGTGGTGAGAGTCATACCCTCCTCCCCCAGGTCTTGAAGAAAGAAACAGAAAAGGCCAAGGCTGTTCCGAGTCCTCTTCTCACGTTCTGACTGGAATTGTTTATGAAAGTGAGACATTTACACAGCATTATCTGTTTTGTTTTTCAAGCAACCATCATATCAGCTCATATCTCAGCCTGTGCCTGGTACACCAACGTCACTTTTGATAGCAGCGTGGAGAACGGGAATATTTTTCTGGTCAAAAGAAATCTTGAACTGCAGTCTTCCACACTAAAGGGTTGTTGTCAATGTGACCAACTTTGAGACACGTGACTGGGGTTTGAATTCGGCCTAGGTTGGAAAATTCCGCTCCCCTCACAAACCACTTGTGCCACTGTATTGTATTACTAACAGGTATAAGATTTAGTGAACTAAAGGCCAATGCAAACCATTATATGTCTAAGAGACCAAATGCAAATGACTTTGGTGGCATCCAAGGATGAACTACCAAGCAGCTTTTTGTGCTGACTATTGCTCCACAAAGCTGCTCCATATCTCTCAAATCTTGTGACAGCTGCATGACTCTGAATCAGCATTAATCCAACGCAGAAATTAGTTCACTGCCGTGCACGCACCTCCCACCATAATTACCCGTATCCTCCCAAATCCTGGAAACTTTAAGACGCCAGAGACACAGCAGGTGGGAGTGAAAGCAGGGCCTTTCCCCCACATCTGTCCTCTCAGTTAAACCAAGCTATTTCAATTGCTCATTCAGTCAGCGACTCAGAGCTGAAGGGGCTGCGAAGGAAGACAGGAACATGCGCAGCCCGCGTGATCAGACATGTGAAAATTGGCCTCAACCAATCACCGACTTTGTGATCTGGCCTGCAGGCCAATAGGAAAGAGAAAAACACCTCGTGCACACAGAACATATGACGACCGCTAAAGTTGAAGTCTGGGGACTTCATCAATATATATATATAAATATTGCAGTTAAAAAAAAAAAAAAAAAAAATATTAGTAGTACTTTCATTTATAGAGTACTTTTCACAAACTCAAAGACAATTAAGCGAGCAATTCAAACAATAAAACTACGTCATAGAAAATAAAGAGTAATGAAGAACCTAATCCAAGGTTAAAGCGGACATGAGAAACAGAGATTGGCTGCAGTTAGTTGAAGGTGAGTTTTCAGCATAGATTTAAAAACAGATTAAGATAAGCAGACGTCCTGAAGAAGCCAGGGGCTTGGGGGGGCTTGGGGGTGTGTGTGTGTGTGTGTGTAAATGACAGGATAGAGGGAATGGAGAAACAGCACTGGAAGAACTTAGCAGGTTTAGCTAAGTTGCAGTTGTGAAGAAGGTCTGAGAGGTATGAAGAAGCAAGGTCATGCAATGACCCAAAGGTGAGAAGAAGAATTACGAACTTGATAGTGGGCAACCACTAGAGGTCTTTAAGGATAGGGTAGGGGTTATATGGTTACAAGATCTGGGGAACAAGGTGAGGCTTCTCTACACAAAGGGATTGCACCTGCCTGGTCGCCTAAACACAAAGGCATGAATAGGTTTCCTTGCATCTGTGATGGACAGTGCCTGATACCTACAGTGCTCCTGGGGTGGATGCAGGAGACCTTAATGTGGGAATTAATAGTAGAGTGGGGTCAAAAAGTGTGCCACACTGAACCCAAACACCCTTGACATTAATGGAAAGATACACTTCGGTCTGGCAGCCAAACCAGCTATGCCCGGCCTCTTGTGTCTCTCATGCATCAAACACAACACAGTACGTAAGTGAATAAAATCCTCTTCATTTCCCGGTATTTTTTTTATACAACAATGGTGACGCAACACCACACCACATACAATACATGCTCGGACTGATTGCCCTTCCAGACAATTCTCAAGGCCACCCAATAGACGCAATGGAACGACAAAACTGAGCAACAGAGGCAGTTTACTGTTTCCTCACATAAAAAACCTTTGATGTGATTTGGTTTTATGTCTACAATAATGTCCCATCAGACCTGTCGTTTTGGAAATCGCGCACATTCTCAGAACCACCTTAATTGCGGTGTTCTGGTACAAACAAAGGGGACTAAGGACATTCACGTACATTTACCGGAACATCAAAAAGGAACCACCGCGTACTTTCTGGCTCAGCTCGTGGAGACAAACATCACAAACGAACCAGAATTTATGAACATGTTGACACCAGCTGTTAAGAAGTGTGCATGGCATCTGGTAATAAGACTCAATGGAACTCGAGTGCTCCTAAACTCAATTGTTCCGATGTGGACGCATCCCTGCGTGGTGTGAGCTGGGGGCGTGTGTGTTTGTCTGAAGAGGAGCAACAGAGATTTAATTAGAATAGCTCTCCTCTCAGCCAGCAGACCTTCCATGGGCAGCCAAGGAGGGTTACTGTAAAAGGGGCAGAGAGGGTAGAAGATGGGCAAAGAAAAGAGATATGGCCACCAAATTGAGAAGGGTCTCAGTTTAGAAACAGCTGCAGAACGTGTAAATAACAGTATCAGGCTTCAGATGCAAGTTCCCCTAATCCATCCCACCCCATCCCATAAAGGGAAACTGGTCTGTGAGCAGTACACAGTGACTTTCTGCAATTTTACTTTTACCTAGAGAAAAAACTTTATTTGGCTTTGATTTGGAATTGTATTGCTTTTGATCGTAGTGTCCCGAGGTTAGACTAAATAGCTCATTGTTTGTAAGAATTTTTTTTTTTTTATTTCTCTGGGAAATGAAATGCATCTAATCCCGTTGCAGTTGTCATTAATGCACACATTTTTAAAATGAATATTGTGTCAGATGCTTGTCCTGATTCTAATGACTGACTGCTATAAGGTTGTTCCCTATGTATTACCAATTTTCTTCGTTTTAGTATTCTTTATATCTACTTAAAATGCAACACAGCACAAGAACAAAAATGCATAGAGTTATATGTATAACAGTGAAATATGTTTACATACTGCAAAGATACTTGGAACAGGGGTTTCCCCTCCGGCTTTGGTATGTGGAAAAGTCAACAGACAAGATCCTGGGACCCCTCTCCTGTGCACACGTGTGGGTTAGCACGTATGAATGTTTGATAGCTGTACAGCTTGAGCCTAAGAATAGAGGTCTTTTCTGAGAAGATGAGATGTGGAAGTGAGAGATCTAAAATTACGTGTCCAGAGGTATGGCCTCCAGATGGTGCCTCACTGAACATGTAGAGTGTGAGTGAACTAAACTTGACTTAACTTTTAAATGCCACAAACTGGGTAAATCAGAGGCAATTGTTATTCAGATCATGCACTGTGGTAACACTCTCCATTGGGCTCTGGATAAATTATTTGATGAAACGGCGGCACAAAATAAATGCAGCTGTGTTAAAGTGACTGTTACAATATGACTTTAGCATTTGAGAAATGAAAAACCTTTCATCCATGCACGACGGATTCCCATGCACCCTGATGTTCCAGTGTTACCACATGCCACCCTCTTAGGGCTGATGAAGCTGCACAATTTTACTCTAATGTGCTTCTGTTGCCTCTATTGGTTCTACAGGCTCCCCCCAGATCAGTTCAACTACAAGCAAGAGAGTAGAAATACGTAACGTTCAACTAGAAGAGATATATTTAACTATCTGATCACTGTTGTGGTACTCCTAAAATATACACAGCCAGTCTGAGGACAAAGGGGATGAGACTCTTTTCTGCCGGGGCAAATTCTTAAGATACTAAGGCTCAATTTCGACCATCTTAAAAATACATTTATTTCTACGTGCGTTTCCATTTTTCCTTTAAATTCCAAGATAAATTATATGCGCCAGTTTTATGAGAATGTGAGGCATTAAACACAGGCATTTTTTCCCCATTATATAACACTGGATGGCATGCAAGTCTATCACATGACCTGCCACTGGGCGGAGTAGCCCTGTGGAGTACAGTCTTTGTATGGGCACATGCCCGGTCGGGTTATGAAACTGTCAGGTTTCCAGCGCCCCGCTTTGGAAGGCCATAACAGCACCCAGATACTACGTCCCATCCATCATGTCCCCAAGCCATTCACTGTTCAGTACCACGGGGAAAAAATCTTAACGCTGAATTGTTTCCAGCAGAAATCGACCCCTGCACTCAGAGAAAGACAACAGGTGTTTTTTAAAGTTTATTTTAGAATGCATCTCTCATCGGTTTATTTCAGTCATCTGTTTGGTGATCGACCTATGCCCCATTTTCTATTTTCAAAATGGATGCCTTCATACATATTCATTTATTTTCACCCAACCTCTTTATCCCTGTTCTTGCACCTTATTTCTTTATCATTTTATGGATTTCATGTTTTCTGATCCACTCAGGTTCTCCTCTACACCAAAGGGTGTATAAGGTGAGATGTTTAATCACATTCCTTAGTAGTTCCTTTAGGTTCAGGTAACTGGAAAGACTCATTCGGAAGCTTATCGATCTGAGACGTCACGTTGTCCTTAGGCAGTAGAAAGATACAATATTTTACTCTTATTTCAGAAGTATTACTATGGCTACTTGTCGCCTAAGATTTGTCAACCAACCACCCCAACACCTTCAATTCATAACTAAACTACAATGGATTTTACTGTCATTGAGGAACGTGTGGTGTACAAGCCTCAAACACTTTGCCTACAATTCCCTTTCAAAAACCCTAAAATTCTTCCAATAAGAAAGTTTTCTTTCACCCTTTATCCGGGGCCAGGCAAGTTTCTGGAACTCTTTCTGTCTCTAAATAGTCCCAAATAGCTAGGGCAGAACACAAGCTGTAGAGAGAACGTTTGTGAATAGGGCTGACCCTAGGGATTAGAACCAAAAAATAGTCAGTCAGTGGATGCACAGTCAAATCAAATGATCTGATTTGAAGTATCATTAGCACAGGCTAATGATGATACGGTAGATTTGGTTAAAAATTAGGCTGAAACGGGATCCCTGAGACGGCCAACATGGGGGATGAAAAATGAAGAGGACCCAGTATCCAAAGTTTGCCAGAGCAGCCAGAGTGTGCTTTGCACCCTAATCGACATCTTAACCATCAGTCTGTCTTTTCAAAGGCTGGCTTCACAGTAAACAAAAGCTGGCCTTCCCTCCACCCAGAAAATGTTGAAAAGCTGGTTTTACGGCTCCACAGTTTGAAAAGACTGGTTAGATGTTAGAGCAGGCATATTTTAATGTTAAGTTTTACAAGCAATAGAGTTGACAATTCAAATTTTACATACTGAAATAGGTTATTCATATAATGGTGGTAATTTATTGATAACTGTGTTCCATTTAGTCTTTTTTATTGCAAGTTATTGTGCTGAATTTTTAACAAATTTTTAAACAGCACGCCATATGAAATGAACACATTAATACTGTGAAAAAATAAAAACACAACTGTCTCAAACCAGCTGCTATTCTTAATTCCATATCCAATTCATTTTGCAAGCTTTTTCACTTGCAAGTGCTCAATCACTCTGCTGGAATCCGGTAATGAGCTTTCAACTTATAAGAAAAACAGAATGGCCTTTTATTTAAGCTGTCTTCAGTATCACCAACAGGCGGACTGCTATCGTTTGAGATAATGCTATTAGCTCCATACTATAAAGGAAGAACTTTGAAAAAAAGTATCTGCACGTGTATTTCAGAAAACTGAAATTCATGACTGCAGAGTTAGAGAAAACAAGAGTTTTCAAGAGTGATGTCATCACCAAGAGTACATGACAGTAGTGTCTGACAGTTGTAGACTGGGCTTGGTTCCAGAAGGGGGTCTGAGATCAAGCTGACTTAGACATAAGAGAACACAAATAGCCTATTCTTAACCAGCACAGCACCTACATGGCTACATATCCGCCCTGAACAGGAAGAAGCACTAGGAGTCAGAAAGGTCAGAGCTTTCTGCGAGGAGACAGTCAAAGTACAGAGAATATAGAGATTGGCCATTTAGAAGACAAACACAGACACTTGCAGAGGTACTCCGGCACAGCCGATTTGCTGTTTGTCACGTATTTAACACTGCATTTACAACACAGTTTAAACAGTACCTTAAACATATTTACAAAAGAAATATTGTGCACATGAATCCTTTTTCTTATTCTGCTTCCTCAGAAGAAAACTTACAGAGCTTGAAAGAACAATAAAATGACAAAACAAGATGTAACTTACATTCACCTTTCAGTGATATCTCACATGACCTTTATAGGTTTGATCCAAAGCAATTCAGCAAAAACCAGGGTGAAGCAGAATTATAGGTGTCTTTAGTGTGGTTAGTGAGATCTGCAAAACCTGGCATGTGATTTGGAAACCCAAATCTTTACAATGATCCTGCATTGAACTCATTACAAAAGTAATTCCACTTCATTCCACTTCTTAGTCACAATGATTTAAGAGTGCACAGAGATATAATTACTTATATAACTGCATATATAATTAATACATCTATAATTACAGGAGAGAAAAGATATAATTTGTCACAATGCTACACGTTCGATATTTATAATTAGTTCCCCGACTTCCAACGAATTGACTTTCAGACACAAAGCAGAATTCCAGAAAAAGAGGCCCTTTGCCTTGCTGTATAGATGAGATCACTTCCCGTTGCTTCTTTGTCCAAGATTACTGTTGATTTAAAGAGATGGAAAATATAATTATTTGAATTAATCTAATACTGTGCCTGTTGACTATGCATTTTAGTGCAGGATCTTCACTGCACTGTGATGTGAGATACCAGGGTTCGAGTCTCGCTGTGGCCAGAACCCCCACACCATGGGACATTACAATAAACTCAATGTGTGAAATTTCAATGTGGAAAGTAAACTAATTTGAATTGTTGGACGTAAAATTAAATCAAAATATTTTCAATGTCAACGAGACCACATTTCAACATTCAGAGATCAACATCAGATCAGATTTAAGCTTCTTCAGAGGCACACCCGCTAATGACACAAAATCCATTAGTCACATTTGACATATTTAATGATTTGCTAACTATCACATTACAATACACACGCTATTTTTTGGCAATGGAGTTTTCCTCAGAGTTTCCTCAGCTCATAGTGGTTCTTAGGACTAATTGAACTCGTTGAACTATGACAGGTAACTAATTAGCTGTCCAACTTAAAATCGATATTTAATTCTACCCCGGGTGAATTCTAAAGTCAGCTAATAATATTTAGATCCTTAATCCAAACTGTGATCTCCAGGTCATATGGGTATGCCCCACAACATGTTTTTTAAAACGAAAAAACTAAATAAAAAGTAAACGGAATTAGAAAGTGTTTGTGTGTGTATATATATATATATATATACACACACAAACACTTTCTAATTCCGTTT
>JAOVYW010052264.1:0-17966 GCA_025775045.1 Hiodon tergisus | reverse complement strand
GGAGGATTAATACACCGGAGATGAGTGATAGTGAGTGATGAGTGAATGCAATGTAATGGAAAGGAGGATTAATACACCGGAGATGAGTGATAGTGAGTGATGAGTGAATGCAATGTAATGGAAAGGAGGATTAATACACTGGAGATGAGTGATGGTGCAGTTAGATAGCCGAGCCTAAGACAATACACTCATCGTTTTACCCTCAGCAGGTGGGCAGATGTATTAATCTTTTTTAACGCACCAAATTAATCCAGAAAAAAAAATCCAGAAAGCTTAAATATCCGGAAATTGGGCCCTCTTCAACCAAACGAAGCCTGAATTGACGGCGACGACGACGACGGAGGTGAATCCAGTCAGCTTCCTGCGTCCGTGAGTTACGGCTCAAGAATACCGGAAAAGAGACATGTCCCACACATTTGGAAATGAGTAATCTCAGATCGTTTTTAGCGCCCGCCCACGGACAAGCCACTCAGCTGGTGCTGTTTCCTTTTTTCTGTCCACATTGCATCCCGCCAGGACTTCCCCAGCAGCAGGGTTAAAAGAAATCTACATTCACAGGAAGAAGTGCTTAACAACGTTCGCGCGGCTTGTTTAAGCGGTTCTCAGAACAGTTACGGCCCTTTTTTAGAATCATCAGGATTAGACTTGACGGTTATTAAAGTCATTTAATAAAATAACCTTGGACACGGGCTGGAGATTGAGGTCCTCGAGGTCCACAGTCCCGCAGATTTTCTACTTATCTTCCAATCAGCAACCGTTGATCAGTTACAATCATAACTCCTGGATGCACATACATTCAGCGTGACATTATTGTTAAAAAGGGTTACCTTAGGCTTTTTTAAATTTATGTCAAGCCACAAGGAAGATAAGGAAGTAAGCGGATCATTCCGAGTTTCTTAAAATGTGATAGGATTTGTGTGTGTCATAAAATAAATTCATGTCATTTAAATAAATTGTAAAATATTAACATATTTCAAAAATGTATGCAAAAATGTCGTAAATTGCTTTTGTGATGGAGTTTCCAGGGCAGTGTTGGTAGCATGGCATATAAAAGATTTTAGTTTAGATAAATTATAACTGGGCTATCTTGCTGGCAATGGTTCTCTGTCCAAGTAATTTCATAGCCTGTGGAAGTTAGCGATATCACTGACTGAGGACCATGTCAAATTGCCCCTCTACGAAACAAGCCATTAATCATTGTGGAATTACCTGTCTCTGCAGCAAGACTAGCCAAAAGTAAAAAAAAAAATATTTAAGGTGTTGGGGAAAGAATAGGGGGTCAGAGAAACACCCACAGAACTCAGTTAATGTGCAATGAGATGCAAATATTTCAATTTACGCCATTTAATAACCCGAGTCATCACATTATATTGTCATTACCGCTAAATGACAATATATCTTCTTCTTTTTTTAACATCCAAATCATGTTGTCTGGCAGGGCTCAACAAGTTGAAGTTTATGTAATACAGTATCAATCCGACGATAACGTGCAATGCTTTCGAAAACATCTTCAGATGCATCCACTTTATCATTCAGATATATTAATATGGGCAAGCAACAATGTTTACCATGTGTGCATACTGACACATTGTGTGTGTCTGTTTGTCACCCTGAGCCTCACCTTTCAGGCTTGTGCATGTCTTTCACTTGGTGAGACCTTCCTCCTTATTAGCATCTGTATGTGCTGGATAATTAAAATCCCCTCAAGTGAGAAGCCTTGAGGTGTGGAGGAAAATAATCAGCCACGGAACACAGACAGCTCTGTATCTATTGTGATTTCTCTGCTCATGACAGCTGTAAAACTGTTGCCATGGTGCCACGAGAGAAGGGAAATGACCGTGTCATCTTTTTGACCAGCGCTGCAATTCATCAGCAAAATTTCATTTTTCATATCGTCCTTTCACAATGGAACTGACACAGCAATTACAAGTGGGAGGCCTCTCTCGTCATTAAATGTTCATTTAAGCCGCTCAGTTGGTTTTGTCAATGTTGATTATTCCTTGGACACCACTTCCAGTAATAACGCGGTAGTTCCGTGCAGACAGTTCCGTGAAGCGGAGCTAGATTATTAGGAATTCTGAACAGCCAGGCAATCTCGGAGATATCGCACCCAGCTATGATCTTTTCAGCTTTGTGGTTTCGTGTCCAGCTAAGCTCATATGAAGATTAAACACAGCTAAGATGCAAGATGGGTCGCAGTAGGGAGCTGGAAAGGGCTTTTCCAGAAATCTGTTCACAGACGGGTCTCATGCGCTTTAACTTAAACTACATACGCCTCACCGAGACCAATCAGTCATACACGGTTGTCCTCCTGGTCGGATTGGTACCGTATGTCTGCCCTATTTAACCGAAATGTCCAAAGCCCTGTTAAAACGATCCATTAAGCAGCAATGCGCTGTCTGGAGAAAATGGTCAGGGTGTCTGTTGATGGATTATCATGTGCACGCTGGGAACCCAAACAACCAAATGGTTCACTAGTGTCCACTGACCATGGATACAAACACCTTACCAGAAGTCCTACACAGAAGTATATTCAGATATTTATCTTATTCATGTCTAGTAAATATGATGGATATATAGTATTTTAACCTGATTACCCTTAGGAAAAACTTTAGTTAAATAATTATGGGAATTTATAGCTACTATAATACTGTAGGTGAGGCTGCGTAGACTATGGGTTGTATATGGGGAATAATACTCATCATGCCATCAGAAACTCAATAATAAACTCACACATATTCTATTTTTAATTCACGTCAGGCATTTCAGTTTATCCACTGATGCAGTTCTCCGGATTGAACACGGTCTGGAATGTCTTGTTAGCATTGTCGGTACATTAAAATGCACGTGCTGTCAACAGCAGTTCCAGCGTCTGTCTGTTCCCCTACCCATCAGTCGATGGCCACCCTGTGGCGAAACATAAGAAATACACCCAATTTCCTGTTTGTTTTTTTAAATTTGCTGTTTTACCGACCTCCAGCTTCCAGTGTGTCCTTTATAAAAGCATTTTTTTTCAGTATTTACACTAAGAAGGAAGAGTAATGTGGAACAAAAAAAAAAGGAAAATATTACGTTCTTCATAAAACAGATCGATTGAAGAAAAAAAAAGTTGTTTACTCAGAATTTTTACTTTGGTAGCCGGGACACTCTCTCCGTCTTCCTCACAGATCCCCGTTTGGTCTCAGAACCGGTCCTCTTGTTCGTCAGGTTACGATGTTCCCTGCACGAAGAAGGAAAGAAAACCTCAAAACACTAGAAACTTAGCTGAAAAAAATATGTTAAAAAAATAAATAAAATGCATTCAATTTATTTGCGTCACATCAATGGAAATCATTTTCATTTGCATACAATCAAATTGGGGAAAAAAGTTTCAATAACATTTTGTGCATTTTGGAGGATTAAAAAATATTCCTTGAAATTAAAATATCTCACCATTAAAAACACAGCTCATCCTAAATACACAATCACATTTCATATACATCTGCGTAAATCATCAACAGAATCCAACTCAGTGTGGTGATGTAAATATTATCTGGCCACCTTCCAGCACAGATGAGCTTAAATTCTACAGCGTTCTTTATTACAGATTCAGCAGGATGTCAGATGAAATGTTCTGACCTGCCGCGGCCCTTGTCATCATTTGGCACAGAGGGGACTAGAGACCAAAAAAGCGTACCTCTTCAGAGGCCCTGGTGGGCCGGTTGTTGGATGTTTCCTGGTGACACCCCGGCCCGTCGAAACCTGTGTCCACAGCGGCATATTTAAAATCACCGCGCAAAAACACCCACTTATTGGACCACAGAACTGCTAATAAAACCCATCCGTAGCCATGTGAAAAAACCCCACAGGGTTTCTATCTAGCTATATCTATATCTACAGGATATTTATCCTAGCACCACCTGTTCAAAACAAGATATCTAGAGCTGTTAAACTTTGTGAAGAAGTCTGCATTCCAGTGTGCACAAATAACATCAGCAAAATGTTGTTTTTTAAAAGAAGCAGAGAAATGCATGCCCGCTAGCAACTCAAAATCGTCTTTTTTTTACAGAATTATTTTTTGGGGGGAGGGGGAGGGGGGGTGCATAAACTAGCACCTCTAATTCAACAGCACGGAAGTATTTTAACATTGATTTAGGCCATAAACAAACACTCTACCCCTCCTGGTGTCTATTCAAAGAGATGAAAAGTCTGCGGTCAGCGTTTCGTACTCCAGCACCACGCAATGTCCTGACAGCGGAGATTAACGTTTGCCTCACACTGGGGTCGCCGACTGAAGCCAACACGAGCAGCCGCCATTGGCCACTGAGCCAAGCGCTCACGTAACTGTCGGGAAACCAGACGTGAATGACGAATTGGATGTCGGATCATTAACATCTCAAGATTACCCTGGCCTTTCCCAACAACGGATTACCCAGCGCAGCGGTACTGATTCCGCATGGGTTCTGACTCTGGAAAGCAGCAGGGCATTCTGGCCATCGTACAAGGCAATGTTTTGAAAAACTTTGTCGAACAAATATTATCACTGTGGGTTCTGAAAAAAGGAGGGGGGACTGGTTTAATTAGCTTGTAACATCTTAACCACTGTATCAATGTAAAATTGTAAACTTCATAAATTGATCTGGATTAGAGGGTTGATTATTAGTTAATAACAACAACAATAAAATCATTACCTTCGAGATCTCTGCCAGGTAAATACGTCGTTCATCATTAGCTTTAAGGTAAGCCTGTAAAAAACAAAAATAGCGCACCCATGTTCATAACTCCACCCATGTTCATAACTCCACCCATGTTCATAACTCCACCCATGTTCATAACTCCACCCATGTTCATAACTCGGTAACGTTTTTTTCCCTCTAGTTGGGAAGGTTATAAGTGGCAGAGCAGTATTATGGCATTAGAGTGAAAGCAAGGTTTAGCATGGCATAATGAAGCCTATCGGGTAAAAGTCTTGTGAAACCAAACTTGGAACTGCGAAAAGAAAAAACTGTGGGTAGACACAAAAGTCCACACCAGAGTTTTACCACAATCTCAGCGTGTCGTATTGTAAACGTTTTTGACTGTCCGACCATCCATACTGTGCACAATAATGAATATCGCTACAATCTCCGGCCAGGACGGAGTATTTTTTACAGCTTTCATCAGATAAGACGCACCAATGGGGGACGGTGTTGTCTCCGCAGGTAATGAGGAGATTTCGGGTGTGATACGTGGTCTACAGAAAACCAGTAAATCGCCAGTGAAATACCTTTGACTCCTGTTCAACCTTCAGACGGTAATCCATCAGCTGATTCTGCAGGCTGCACTTGTCATTGGTTAACTGTTTGAGCAGTCGTCTCAGAGCTTCCTGACAATAAATAAATAAATACATACGGGCCATGAAACAGTTAATCCGTACTAGAACTCTCATACTCACTGCATAATCAATAGTTAACACCACTTTTTAAAAAACCTTAATTTTCATTTTCAATCATTTACTTTGCAACAACTGTGCTGAATAGTTTTATCACTAACTGAATACAGATTTCCCCAGCCTTCACTTCTCTCTTCGACTGAAACCCTTCAGCTGAGAGTCATTCCTGAACAGATTAGAGAAATGCTTTTTTATGACCACGTAATTACACGCGCGGAGGAGTGGGGGAATGCCACTTTGTGGGATGGAGTCGTGACTTCGAATTGCAGCGATGTCTAGAGTGCTGTCAGTGTGCAGCAGAGCTCGTGGGAAGGGGCGGGATAAGATTACAGCCCCCACCCCCCGACAAGCCATCAAATCTGTGTGTCAGAATCTCGGCAGAACAACACCCAGATACCACGAGTTGAACTGCGGAGTCGTGACAGTGAAACAGTGGCTTTTGTGCACACTCACCACCGACATCTCCTCATAGGAACGTATGGAGGACAACCGGTCTACAGACAAGAGCAGAGAGGAAACAAAAGTGAATTCGCTATACTTCATACAGTTAACAGTATGTATGTTATGTCATACTTAATTAACCTGCAATACCAAGGAGCCACACCCACTAATTAATATACATGATTCCCAGGGGAAAAACTGGAAGCTCCGAACAGGCCTGAGTGCAGTCACTGGCGATGAGTGTGGCTAGAGAACTGATCCCTCCACACCTCAGCCAACTTCTCAGGGCGCTAATCTCAACGCTGCCTTCACTAATCTTCACCCGCGAGCACGCCCCTTCTCATGAGGCAGACAGTTACTGGAGGCGTGTCTCTGTAGCCCAAAAGACCCATAGGTGTCTTTTGTGATAACGGATGCAATTTCCAGATTCTTACATGATTGGAACCATGCTTATACCTACGTAAAAAGTGAAAATAAAAGTCAAAGCATGGAAAGACCCAGCGACAGCTATGTAGGTGCAGAACAGAGTGCGCCCTTAACCTGAAGGATTGCTGCGGAGGTCCTCCAGTTTCTTCTGCACGTCAGCGATCTGACGCTCCAGCTGTCGGTTCAGCTCCAGCTGCATCTCAAACCTTGTTCTCCACTCGGTCTCTAGAAGTGACAGTACTTAAAGCACATGTCGAACCTGACTGGCTTAAAGCACACTTCAAAGCGACCGCTCCAAAAGACACACAGTCAAAACATTTGGTTTCCATTGGGGCTCCAAAAGTCAGCAAAATCTTTCTAAACACTGTACTGGATTTATTTCAGTACCTCAATGGATTTTTGAAAAGAGCGTGGCTTTCAGTTAACCATAATATGTGACAGAAATGTATTGAATTTTGAGTGGAGCATCCACAAGTTTGTGTAAGGCTGGGTATTGATTGGATTAAAATGTCTTATATGGAAGAGGGATTTTACAATTCAAACGCACTAATTTATGCATCAATACAGTGATTTGGGAAACGGAAGTGCATGACACGTTAACAAATGATTACCTTCGTCTTCCACACCATGAAGTCTCCTCTCCAAGTCTACCACGGTACGTCTTAGTCCAGACACCGACTCCTCGAGCATTTCTCTGCAATTAAAAAAACACAAACGGACAACAAAATATATTTATTATTTAAAGAATCTCTTATTACAATGCATTTGGTACATCTAGAAACCTACTATTGAAATTAATGCTGTCTGTCAACATAATTATTTAGTATATTCATTAAAGTAAGAAATTATTTGTCATTAACTTGCTAGTTCCATAGCTATGACGTGGATACGTTTGGCTTTCGGAAATTTGGCAAAATCAAAGCCACTGAAGTCTGTTGATAGATAAATTATGTGTCGAATGAGTATGTATGCAAAAATAACTACGATCGAGCTCCAAACACCCTCGGGTGCATGCTCGGTTACTTTTTTAACTCACTTGAATTCTCTTTCCTGTTCAAGTTCATTCCGCAATCGATCTGTCTCATAACTAGCAAAGTCTTTAGCTTCCATTTTCACCTCAACTAGTTAAAAAAATCCGTGAAAGTTTTAGTTTATCTTGTTTCCAGTGGAAACCGATTCTTCCTGTCTAAATGTCGGAAGTTGCTCGAGTCGCGTCTGCGCTTTGAATAAAACCGCCAAATAGTAGTCAAGTTCAGAACAAGAAACAGCGCGGTAGTTAGACGCTTTCCTTCGTCGATTCATTTTGTAATGTCGGAAAAAACCATGGTTGGATATAAGGCAATAGCGGAATTGCTTGGTATGAGGCACTAACTTGCATCTGAAATACAACAATTCGCCTGGTAGTAATGGTTTGCGTACGTCTCAGACGTAGCATTTTTAATGCATTTATTGTAATGAAATAGCTAACTATTTTGCAGTCAACTAAATATATAATTTTCTATTTATGTGAATACGTGTGGGGCATGGGGGAAGCCGCTCCCGGCGTTCATATTTTTTCTGTACTTTATTACTTAGGCTAAGTGATTGCTCGTGGTGTATACGGTCATCCGTGCATTCGCATAACTTTCCCCAGGGATACAACAAATGCAGTGTGTCAACATTACTCGCGTATATATTATTGTGGAACTAAAAACACTGCGCATAAGTCTTGAAGTTTCGGTTTTGTTTTATTTAAACAATTCGCTCTACATTAGAGCGAAGATAAAACGGAAGTTTAGTATCCGAGCGTAACTTAAACTACAGGTTGCCAAGTTGGTCACGATGTGTTCTTGAGCTAAAAAGAATGATTCCAAGATAACTTCTGGACTTATATGATTTATAGTAAATATGCTAACATTTTCTATGCATCTCCCTTTAAGAAAAACTCACGGAGGAAACGAGCAAACTGGAAGAATACCAAAAAAAGATGGTTGAGCACAATAATACCCTCGGCAGCCTTACCAAGTCCTTCAACCAGGTATAAAACGTGGGAGAATTGATTAAATATAGTTATACTAGTTATTTAATGTAGTAAAGTAGTTCTGTGTATTAAATGCCTTCTGTTCTCAGTGGCGTTTGCTCTGGAAGATTAATATATGCGGCCAGGTTCCATTTGGTCAAATTTAACCGAAGCCATTTATTCTTATCGTAGTACAGCCATTTAAGCAGTATCGAATAACCATTAAGGTTGTAGTTGATTTAATCTGATAAAAAAAAAAGTAAATATAATCTAAATATATATATATAGATTTATATCTAAAGTGACATAATTACCCGCACAATATTTACTCTGTGGTGATGCGTGAAGAGTGAGTGAAGTGGTGATGGTGTTCTGTGTTTCAGGCCCAGTCACGATTGGAGAAACTAGGGGCAGTAAAATGTGGCAGCGATCTCCTTAACCAATAGCCCCCCCCCCCCCCAGCGCCTGATGAGTGCAAGTTCACAAAAACATTAACCACAACCCAGATGTGAATTAAGGAATGTGTTTTTCCCAGTTGTTGGCTTGGTTCGGATTTTAACAATCGGGTCACGAAAGGAGACGAGGAGGACCAAGCTTGGCCACAGGTCAACTGCTGCGAAAAGAGGCTAGACACTAACGCAAGTTTCTGTTGCACACTCACCTTTATTTACCTGTGTGTATTTTATGCAGGATCCAATCTAAAACTGTAATCTGGACACAAAATTAACTGTGAAGTGAATAAAACTGAAGGAATCAAGGTGTCATACATTGGGTTCTGTCACAACGGGGAATGGACATTGGACATTTAGGGCTGTAAAACAAAGCACGTGGTGGATTTAGCCTTAAAATGGGCTTGTCCATTCATTCGCCATTTGACACGCATGACTACCACTGCTTCTTCAGTCATAAGAGAAACCACATCAATTATCTTGGCCTACAGTGGCCAGAAAGGTCCATGTCTAACCAATAAACATGACAATTTATATAAGCCTACCGCACTTCAACCCACTCTTAACATTACCAAGTGTTTTTGTAAAAGGGCTTTGAATCATTTGTAATTAACTATAAAGGCACAATAGAAAAACTCCTCAACACCAGTAAAAAATATATTTAGCGATTCAATATGAAACAAGTGTTAAATCTAAGAAGACGAGGCTCCAAGGAAGCATGGCAAATTATGGAGTAGGTGAATTGGATCCATTTCTCTTCCGTTTTCTGTTCATTTCTTGGGGGGCTCCGGGTTCCAGGAAAAGCACACGTCGTCTATTCACCGGGACCTTGGCGTGCAGGCAGTCCACGGTCAAGGCTGATTGCATTGTCCGCTGCGTGGCCTGCTGCCACGCCATACCTTAATCACAGGCGCTCAAGATCGGCGAGAGGGAAGGAGGTTGCAGGTCGACTGGTGAGCCCAGGGCAGAAACGCTAGGGAAGATTCTAGGCCCAGAACCATGTAGGGGGAATACCAGGACCGGCACAAAGGCGCACCTGCCGAGTCCAAAATTTCCCTGGTGGAGACTGCAGCCCTTAAGCGTGTGCCAGTGCTGAGAAGGAGGAGGAGCAGGAGCGAGATGGATCACGTCTGGAGTTCACATCTGAACCGGAGAACCAGCCAGGAGAAAAAGCGAGGCAATTGGAGTTTGGCACTGCATCTTCTGAACACCAAAGAGGGACAGGCGGGCGGGAGTTTTCATTTCCTTTGGTTTATTAGATAACTTTGACAGTTTTAATGACGCAAACCAGGGTCCAAGACGTTTTCAAGACCCCTAAACCTGAAACATGAGCAGGGAAGAGATATTGCAAGCGTGCTTTTTCCCTTTCACCCTGGAAGGCAGAAATGGGCTAAAAATAAAATAAAATAAATCAATGCCAGACACAGAGGCAAACGGGAAGAAACTAAAAACCACGTGCTAATGTGAGGCAGTTCAGAACATTCCAGAAGGTGACAACTTACTTGTGCTTCATCGTGGTGACGGTCTCTGATGCCACGCTCTTGCCAAGATTCTTTGAGGCCTTCTCCAGGCCAGACCACATGGTGGCAAGCCCTGTGTGAGTTTATGTTGTAATGAGCCAGAGAGTGGGAACAGACAATATTGCGTGAGACACTGTTAGGATTGATGGAACAGCTGCGCACTTCAGGCCTGGTAAAATTACACTGTGCATAGCCAACACCTTCAATACCAACTTTCACGTCAGCATATCGCATAGGTAGAGAGAGAACGTGTCGTGACATCAACATTGATAACGATTGACCGTAGACAATGAAGTTCCTGAAATACAGTACAGCACACAAAGCCAAAGTTGGCTAGCTACTTTCTACCTTTACAGCCTTAAGTCTTCAAATCCTACATATGAAAACCTGTAATGTTAAAATATCGACCATGACTCAAGTCTATTGAAAAAGTGGAGCAACACGTTGAAACGCGAGGAAAGGCAATCTGTACCCTGCACCCCGCTGGCCGCCACCATCATGGCCCCGTCAATGTTGGAGCGCCCGTCCCTGGTCTTCCTCATGGACTCCGGGATCAGCTTACCGCCGTGTTTCTTCACGTGGGGCGTCAGCTCCCGGGCCACACAGCCGGCCACACTGCACATCCCGTCCACTGCAATGACACGGGCCGGCCTTTCAGAAACGCCGGCGAGACCGCTAGGCACCTTCTGTGATGACGTCGCGGGGCCGCGTTGCCGAGACGTCTCGGGTCAATAGACGGGCCATCAAAGGCGGCGCCAAGCGCGTCTTATAGCGGAGAAAATCGGAAGCGTGCTGTGTCATGGTTATTTACTTTAGCACACTCCTATACACGATTACTCCTGGTGGGGTTATTCATCTGCTGACAGAGTGCGACTCGTTTCCACAGCAGGGCTGACCCAGAGGTCAGCGGCATGCCTTAGAGGGCACACAACAGCACAGTCTCGAAGCCATTAGAGTGCGATGACATGTCTGTTGGGCATTGACATTTGCTCACTGGTGCAGCCCTTGACAGACATCACAAAATGCCAACTCCCAGATGTCATTTACAGGTCAGTGGGCTGTCTGCTAGATTCGTGTTACAGGTGCAGATGCTTGCATCCCTACTTCAGGGACTGTTCTGTTCTGCAAGAGCATGCAGCGAGATGGACAGAGGCTGAAACCAACAAGCTTTCTTGTAACTCCAGAGCAATGAGATCCTTTTCAACATTACGACGACGTTCAAAGCGTGGATAATTAAAATAAGATACTCTCAGGTACGGCAACCTGCAACAGAAAAACGTTAAATCGAGCTGAATCCAGAAGGCCTCCTGAAATGGTTTCTGCTCACCTAAAAGCTGACTGACTTTCACAGCACCCCCAGTGGCCTGCCTGGCAACTTGCAGCCCCCTGGTGACATTGGGATTGACTTCGGAGGGCAGGTTCTCGGGCGTGATGTGCTCCCGCAGTTTGGACGCCCCCTTGTGGATGGCCTTCTCCGTGTACTCTGCTCCCTTCACCAGTCCCCAGCTCAGCCAAGAAGCCCCTGAACCAAAAACAGGGAGTGTTTGGCATCCCCTGGGTATTTGTGATGCTGCGGTCCACCCTGAAAGAATCCGGCGGGCTAATCCCCGTGTTACTCATTCCTCACTCACTCACTCCACGTTTTTTCATATGTGCAGCACAAGTTTGTGCTTTGACCATAAATGCATGTACGCCGACTGACACCATATCCGCGGTCCACAGATCCAAGGATTCCGAGACCGAACGCGTATGACACTAGAATAGCACAGCAGCGGTATAGACGTTCCGGACGGGCTGGCGACGGGCACGGACAACGGGTCGACCCGCGGGCGAGACAGTCGGGGCTCAAGGGAACTTGCCTGTGAGAATGCCATGGGCCATCTTCTCGCTCCACTCCGGCGCCGGGTTCTCCTCCTCACCCACCTGGGTCAAGGCCAGGCCATCCAGGGAGTCCAAGGGCACCGTTTCACTCAGGTCAACGGGGTCCAAGGCCGGGTCAGGAGCCTTTGACGTTAGCGATGGGTTTCACAGGAAGATGAGAATTCATTTGATGGGTATTAGTTAATGATATCCTCGATGCAGAGGAAGGAAAATGCGTTTGGAGACATCTGGTGTTAGAGCGTTGTGTAGGAACTTTGCCTTTTGGCTCGATGGATGTACAACTATGAAAGGCAGGAAGGTACAATCCCAGTAAAGTTAATTGGTACCCATTTCCCTGCTCCAGAGGCATTTTAAATGGCCGTACTCTGCATTTTATATAGTGGACGTCAACTACATCCAACGCTTACATTATACTGGCATCGCAATGCAAAACCCATATCCTAAGTTTAGCATTTTTCTTTTTCTTTAGGGAAATCACCTAACCATTCTCTCAATTTTTCAAAACTCTAAAAGAATGGCTCACTAACCTGGATCCTGAGATTGGTCCACAGCAGCAGTTGGTCCTGAAACATGGTCCGGTCCGACACGGGCAGCTCAGAAGACAGCACCACGCCCACGTAGGACCCCGGTGAGGCAGCCATGTCTGAGAACATATACACCCCAGTGGGGCACAACAGGACTGGCGTGTCTCTGGTGAGAGTTGACACCCAGTCGCACACCTGCAAAAACAATACCCAGAAAAATCCCCACACATAAATCTCAACCCACTGCCTTCATTACCGTTTTATATTACTAAGTAAGTGTTACACACAATAAAATTTGATTCTCCACATCCCATATTCCAAATGCTAATACAATGGAAATGCATTTACAGACCATTGCTATGATGGTTAGGGACACGGATTAAAGGACAACCCTTTGCTTCGCAGTCTGGTATGTTTGGCAACTTGTTCCAGTTTTAACATTCAGTGTTTGAACACAACGGTGGTAAAGTACGCACAAAACCCAGACAATATCGCTGCGCTGATTTTCTTTGCACTGTTCTGTCTGGACATTGCTTCACAAGAAGCGTGTCATTCGCAGGCGCTACAGGAGGGGGCATCGGTTCCCTCGCCTCCGAAGGGAGATGCACGGACGTTGAAACGCATGATTTCTGACGCACGGGTTGGTTTCTGAGGTACACTCACTACAGCCGTTGTAAAACTCTGGGGTGGCGGCGAAATTGGTGCCAACGAGCTATAACGTCGTCAGCAGGGAGATCCGACAAAGAGCTATTTATAGCCATGCTGTCCGTGTGTGTGTGTGTGTGTGTGTGTGGAGGGGAGTGTGGCAGCTAAACAAGAGAATCGCAGTCACCTGCCCACCCTTTGTGGTGACATTCCGACACTCCCCACACAGCAGTTTAAACATTGCCTTTCCAAAAAAGATAAATAACCAGCGAGAGGAGCACGCGCTCGCCTCTGTGAACTAGCAGCTGATGGGCACAGGATGGTCATTGTCACTTTATCAAAACAGATGTGAACAGAACGACCGTCCATCCGATCGGACCACTCAGGCTCCATAAGATGCAGCAACCCACCACAGCGTGAGCCCTCAACACCACCGTCATTAGCGTTAGGCAGCTGAACTGAACGATGAGGACACAAACTACACACAACACAGCTTGACCGCAGAAGATTTCCTTTTCTCGCCAGGTTACCAATACAAAACACGCCCCGTTGGTTCAGCGTCTGCCACGCTGTTACGGTGTTACGGTGGTCAGAAAACACCATGAGTCGAAAAATGGGTCTCCATGGCTGTCCGCGATTTTTTGGACAATGTAAATCTTGTTCCCCCGAAAGAGGCTGACCGAATTCACCTGAACACATTAAATTAACGCTGAGTTAAGGTCATCTCCCATCATCCCCCCCCGATCATTCCTACCCCTACCCAGTTACACAATTACATTAAGCTCCTCTTTCATCATAACGGCTTTGTTAGGACGAGCCGAGGTCGTTGAACTGTCACCCCCTGACCCTCACTCAAAGGGAGCCGGGGGATTGCTGTAAAGGGTCAGCAGATTTAAACACCCACTGCTAATTCACAAAGGAACAACGAAACAATTATCCATATCAGATTATTCCGTGTTAGCTGGTGGAGTGTGGAGGGCATAGGACAGGCGTCTTCGGTTTCAAAGCTTGACTGTTGGCTGCCATGCATCAGGTTTGACCAGATGACAGGTCATAGCTTCGCGCGATAACCAACCCAGCCTAAAGCGCCCATCCAAATGCAGACTGACCACGCACCGTTTGCCGATTGGGAACAAAGGGATGGGTTGGGTGGTAACCGGCAGGGCTACTCCCGGCCGGTCGCTAACCGGCGACGCTTTTCAGACTGACGGGCGCATGGAAGCTGCCGGCGCTGTCGAGAGGGGTCATGCCTCTTCCTCCAGTCTGCGATAACTCTTTTACAAGAGTAAAAAGACAGGTGGCTCCATGGCGACCGTTCGTACTTTCCTCATCCTCTCTGTGAATGGCAGGGTTTGTACTGATGAGCGGAGACGAATTAACATTGGACAGAAAATAGAAGACCATTCTGCCATTCAAGAGTAACCTTTTTTGAGTTAAGAAGCACTTTGCAGTACATCCCCTGTGTCTTCATATGCAAATGTGCATGACAAGCCGTAACCTACGACAACCGGACCCGTTATCTGACACTTGGTTAAAAGCCTGAGGTGAAATGGGTCAGGAGGCTTTTGATGTGAATGGGATTGATGATGTCACCTGTACTGCTGCTCCCAGGGAAGGGGGTATGGGCTGAGCACCTACATTTTGAAGTTTTTTTTTTTTTTTCTCTGTTCTTTGAAGCAGAGTTCAATAGGGAGAGTCAGAGTCAATACACTGCCCACGTGGCAAGAGATGTAGGAGTCAGAATAAGGGGTTCGATCAATATCAGCATCAACGTGGAGGAACCGGTTGTAAGGATCAAAGTTCCACGTAGAGCAGAGATTCCAAATCTCAATGGACTGCAATGGACTGCTGGGCCCCATGATACGTTTAGCTAAACGTTTTTGTCCTGTGCAATGAAAGCAGACAGTGATTTGGGATGACCGGCCCAAATGAGTATGTTAAAGGGAAATGGTGCGAACGCGTCCCACTTCTCTTACCTGCAAGATGACAGCTGAGTCATGGGCAGTGGAAGAAAGGGGGTCGGAGCGACGGAAGATGCGCAGATGCCCCGGGTACGAAGGGGCGCCGACTTGGCCATCGGGCGTAATGAAGAACATCTGCACCCCCTGAGGAAGGTAGAGGAGCTGTTGTCCCTCCTCCCCCAAGCTCTTTGGGACGGACGGTGGGTCAGCGGCTCCCGCTTTGGCTCCGCACGAGAAGCTGGAGTGCCCGTCCACGGCCTGGGGGGTATAGGCCGGGGGCAGCTCACCGGGGACCCCCCGCAGCATCGGGGGGGTCGCCGCCCCACCCACGGTCCCCAGAGCGGTCATGCGGGCGGTGACGTCGCTCAGGGCCTCCGTCATCTCTCCCTGCATCTGCCTGGCCGAGTCCCAGGCAGCACCCACGCAACGCGCCCCTAGCGTGGGCACACCGATGCCCTGGAGGAGATGCTGCTGCCCCTGATAGTAAAGCTCCAGGGCTTGAGCCCAGCGCCCGGCCTTTTCCTCCGTCAAACCCTTGTCCAGGCACTCGAAGGCCTTCTCGTAGTCGGCCCGAATTACCTGCAGCCCCAGCGGGATGAACGCCGCTTGCTTCGTTTCCTGCATATCTGACGAGCGGCCAGTCGATTGGTCAGGGAGAAGACATTGAAAGGTTAATGCGATGACAAAGTTGTTAAAAGTTGTTTTTGTTCAGGTCAGTTTCAAAACTAAAACGTGAAATTTTATTCCGAGATTCATAATGGGTTCAACAGTTTCAACTAACTTTACAAAATCTAGAGTGTGCCCCCTTTTTTCTTACAAACGAAGTAAATTAAAAAATCAAACCTATTGCTTTTCCGCCACATATATTTGTCCTACATGCTCTTCGCCGTCAGAGTGTTTTCCAACAAACCTTTTACTGGCAACTCGCATTACAAGTCCCTCTGGCTTGGCCAGAAAAAGTGAAAAACAATAAAATCGTGTAACGGTTACAATTCGAAAAGCATTACCTTTATATGATTTCTTAGGTATTGCTTCCTTGACATCATTACGTTTGTAGTAATTAACACAAATGATACGTCGTGTCAAGGTTTAATATAAAATAAAAAATAAAAAAAACAACCTCGACAAATCCGCAATACTGCTTTACTCCCCAAAAAACATAATCAAATTTCATTCTAGTGTCTACCAACAAAGTTTCCAGCGAAATGGATTCGTTCCGCCCTTATCTAGCTTACTAAGGTTAGAACATCCACAATAATGTTAACTAGAAACTTACCGGCAAATCAGATAAGTAATAACCTAAACTACAGCGTGCAATTGAAAACAATTTAGCTTACTAAAACTGTGTTAGATACGATACAATTTTTTCTCCCAAAAAAAAAAAACTTACCTTGTTATTTCCACCTAGACTAATAAATAAACTTCTAGCATCAACAGAAATGAACTGCTTTGTCTAACTGTATTGGTCATTTACAATAACTCTTCCACAGACAAAGCTGTATCACATGATCTTGTCTAAACACCAAATCGTAGGACAACGCTGCGTTACCGGGGGGTGATATACCCACTCCACTTTCTTTATCCGTCTTTTATACCTTGAGGATTGACGTAAAACTGCATTCCAGTTAACTTCTACAGCGCTATCTAATAGTGGACCTCCACATCACCTGTCGAATAAGGACATTTAAGTCCGAGGACGGCAAGCTGAAAAGGACAAACAGAAGCTATACTAACCCGAACAGTAGAGGTCAGTCTAGTGCTTTTTTCCAGTACAAATGATCCTTCCCAATGAGCGATGTAGCCTACTTTTGTCCTAAGTAATCCTTTCCTTGACATCTAAAACATTATGTTCAGAATCAAAGCAAGCTTACATAATTTGTAGGTATACCCTTTTACAAAGCTAGAAATTAGCAGATAATAGGTATACCCTTTTACAAATGGTTAAAGCTAAGTAAGCTGTGATAGTCTAATTCAAATTTGCAATTGCCCCTCTAAGTCCAATTTAACCACATATCCACCTTCTGCCTGACCTCTATGACTTACGTGTGCTCCCACTAGTAACATTTTGGCATCAGAATATCTAAGGTGGTTGGTAGAGCTCGTAGATATCCATAGTCAGTGTGGATAATGGACTTCAAACACACCACTTCCCACAAAAAATTCGGTTTGCCAGCTGTTGTTCACAGTAAAATAACTTGAAACCATGCCCAGACATCAAAATTTCCTTAATAGCTTTTCAAAATATGCCTCAGAGAGGGTGGGTGGTCTGGCATTGCAAATTATCAGTAAATGGGCCACTCACATGTAACCCATTCATAGTCTCCGTGACAGCCCTTACGCAGTTCAGGGAGCCAAACCAGGCAGCTATCATAAAGCTACAGGGACAATGGCATTGTGGGACAGAAATTCAAATGTGAGAACTGAAAAGCAACTTCAGCCATTTAACTAAGGAATTGCAGGCAAATGAGCCCTCACAGAACCTTGCATAAAAATAAAAAAAAGTGTAACCGTTTAAAATGTTAAATCAGAATGGGGGGGGGGTGGTGGAGTTTAGCCTTGTGTAGCTAGCTTGGGTATTGAATCAGTCATACAAAAAGAAATTAAGTCTGAAACAAAGCAATTGGACAGGGCACAAGTACAAGCTGCCATGTCACTGGAATCACCTTTCAAAAAAAAAAAAAGTGCCAGTTAAGCCACCAATACCTGTGAA
>JAOVYW010052242.1:0-23932 GCA_025775045.1 Hiodon tergisus | reverse complement strand
CACTGATGGCTAATCAGTGCCTCAAAATTTACTCAACAGAGATCTACAAGGGATACCAGCCACTGCCGACTCCTTTGGGCTGCTCTGTCCGTCATCTTCCTAGCAAGCTGCGTGGATGACTGTTGAGGTTGCAGGTCATGAGAAATTTGCTCTCTGCCGCGACCTCCGCTTCTGTTGAGGTTAGCTGTCTCTGTGCAGCGGGCCGATTTCCTTAGAGTTAATGCGTCACCATCAGTAGGAGTCGTGTCAGTGAGCATATCTCGTTTCTGTGAAGCATAGTTTGAAGTGGTTTTCGAGCTGTGGTTAGTCAAAAGCAATGCATTGTGCTGTGACTTTTGATACATTCACTCTGTTCTTTTTTTCATCTCGACTCTCCCTTTGGTCCAGGGTGACGACAGGCTTTTTGTCTAGTTGATTAAGGGGCAATCCACTTCCTGTTCCTATCAGTATTGACTAAGGGAGTCCTGTTGTTATATAATTTAACAATGCCACATTTTGTTTTGTTTAGTTCCTCTAAAATGTCTACTTATTTCTTCCTGTTGGAAAACGAATCCTGTTTGTGTGGAGTAAGGGTGTCCATCTTTCATCTTAGTACCTCCACCAGATAGAGTTCAGTAGCTATGACAAATGACAGACTGGTGTCCATGTGGACATGCTAGTGACTTCACAACTTCAGTTGTTTCCTGCCTTCTTCAATAACTGACTATTTTCTTTGAGCAAGTCAACATACATTTACTTTGCCTCAAGAGAAATGTGTGTATATATATATATATATATATATGTATGTATGTGTGTACATATATATCTCAATATTGTGGAGAAACAGTTTAGTACAGAAATCATCATCAGCAATCCAAAGCACTCGGAGATGTTGTCAGTGAGATCTGTGAGTCTTATGTAACTCTCCTTATGCAGTCATAAGTTCTATAAAAATGAAAGGCCACAGTTTAACTTTATTTACAACCCCTCTAATTAAATTGTGGCTGGAGTGGGGAGGCAGTTTTGGCGCAGGAAGGAAACAGGAAGTGAGTCGATAAGAAGAGAACGACTGGTTTTCTCTAGACGTGGAAGGAGACCTTATTCTTTTTGAAGTTAGACTTCTTCCCCCGGAGTCATCAAAAAAAAAAGCTGAGTAATACCAGCCCATTTTATGGTGGCGCATCTTCGCCACCTCACGTGAACTATTTTTTAGGTGGCAGATTGAAACTTACAAGTAGACACTGGGGCATTCTGGCACAAGCCGGCTTTTTTTCAGAATTGGTGCATGATAAAGTTCAACTTGTGTGTGTTTCTGTGTATGTGTGTGCATAAAGCTCTTTGAGGGTTTTTTTTTAAATATGGGATTGAGATATGTGTGTGACAACGCAGTGAGGGGGATGTTAGTGTCATAATTGCCAATGCCATGGTGAGTATGACTCATACCCTGGGCCAGCTCTCTCTGAGACGTTTGAGTTTTTCATTCGTTTCCGTGAAGTAGAACCTGCACATTATGGTCTGGGTTTACCGATGCCGAGTCCCTCTGGCCAGTCTTTTGGGTTCTCAACCTATTCGAGAACCCTCACATTATGGTCTGGGATTACCGATGCTGAGTCCCTCTGGCCAGCTTTTTGGGTTCTCAACCTTTTAGAGAACCCGCACATTATGGTCTGTGCCTTCATTCTTTTCATGCTACTTTTATAATAGTAACAAATTGGTCTTTCAGATCCTGTGCAACATCAAATTCCCCAGTGGTTTTGCTCTGTGAGTGAGAGATCATTGTCCAGTGAGCTATGTGAAGGGTGCTAATTGAGATCGTCATGGGCTGAATGTTGCTAACAGAGGCGCACAGGTCTGTCTGGATACAATTTAGGTCATTCGGACTGATACAATATACATATATAATTAGGGATACTTAAATATACAGTGTACTTAGTTTGAGCTAGGTGTTCAGACTGTCCTGCCTGTTTTGTACCAGAGTGACGCTACTCATTTGCTTAAGCATGCTTTTGCAGTCTTTACTGCAAGAATCAGACAGTCAAAGGCAGAGTTGATAGACACAGAGAGTGAGTGACACACAGACTGGGAGGGACAGAAATACAAATGGAGAAAAAGAGAGAAAAAAGACCCGACGTCATAGATGTTTGTCTTACAGTGAGATTGTTAAACCAGCGACACTTTGTGGGCCCGAAATTCTTTTTCTAGGGTAATTTCAAAAAATATTTGATTATACTTCTAAAGTCAGTATGTCTTTGGTATTTCTTCTGTGATTATTTGGTTTTCTTGTGGTTTATTTTTGTTTTCTTATAGGTTTTTTCTGATGAGTTGGCTTCTATTTATCAAGACATTGTGTCTGTTGCTTTTCCTCTCAGTGTTTTCTTTGAGGTCATTGTTCCTGCAACCCCAATATCACCCTATTGGCTGTTTGCAAGAGCTATTCCAAACAGCCAAAGTCTCGTGTCCTATTGGAGAAATCTGATTTGCTCATTCACTACTATTTACAATTTTGTAAATATCAAGTCTTTATAGAAAGCCCGGAATTTCACTTCTGCTGATAATGCCTTGATAGCGTATCATCTTGTCCAGAGGTTTTCAGTCCGAGGGATTGAAAAACCTCCCTAAAAGGGAATATACAATGTTTTTTCAACAGGGCTGCCCTCTAATATCGAAGCTTTGATTACTAAATACGAAAACTCTTTTGTTCTCATAATTTTATTTGCTTTCGATCTCACTCAAGGCAGCAAATTTGTCTATGCGGCAATTTATAATGTTATGTGGTTAAATGTGCTTCTTCGAGCCGTTGACCTAAAATACAGCCTCTGACTTTCTCGCGTGTGTGTGCCACGCACAGTGCAAAAACAGAGGAGGTCGGAGAAGTTTATTAAGAAAAATTTATTAAAATTTATGTAAAAAAAGAAAACGATATAGAACTAACTTTGTTTTATCGCAATTAAGGATGGCAAACCTGTCTTCTGAAAGTTTTATAAAGTAGTTTTTTGATGAAAAGAGGGAACACAACTAATTTAGCCAAGATCACCTCGATCTGCAAACAAGCAACAGTGTTAATAGGAATAATATGCACAATATTATAAAAAGGTCAGATATTTAGCTTGTTCAAACAGTGATGTGTCTCCAGGGTAAACATAAAAACAGACACATTCAACCATCAAGTCATTATGAAATACCAGCTGTCACTCCAAGGAGCAATCTGCTAGATCCAAGCTCTCCAGGCCATGATTAGTTTCTATTTGTGATTTTGTTTGGTTCATTTATTTTTATATTTTTGCCCGTAGTTAATAGATGACACGCGGATAATTGTTCGGCGTTCGACGAAGTTTGGGCTTGCTAATTCAGTGGAGCAGCAGGACTGTTTCTCTGAAGGGCTGTGATCTGAGGTCTTGAAAAGGGTGCAAATAAACCGTGCATTCATAACTGAATTACCGATCATCTGGCTAGCTTTCTGCTATATCAATAAAGCATAAAATTAGCCAGCTAGCCAAATAAATATCCTTAAGATACATTGCATACTCTAGCCACTCATTTTTTGCATATGCTTTGGCACACAGACAGGAGCAAGGAAGTTGAGCTCGGATCTGGTGTGACCCGTTCCCTGCTGACGGCTGAGCCTGTTGCCGTGGCGACGTGATCAGGGAAGCCGAATATGGGGGCTGGGGGGCCCAGTGTTCCTCTCTTCCTGGGACCTGGGTCTTTGGTCCAGAGCACCGTGATTCTTCTCTGACTCATCAGCTCGCTGGCCCAGAAAGTGTTTTCTCAGAGAGCTGAGTCACATGCCTCCACCCTCTGACGCCTTTGCTGTGTGTGGAGATGATAAGAGGAAGGCGCCAACTTCCTGGGTAAATGGTATATGTTGCGTGTCCAGCCTTTCAACGGAAAGACGAAGTTTTCGAAACCAGGGCGATAATGAGGGCCATTAACAACTTATGAAGGGAAATGCACCAGCCAGAGAGATGGTGACTCAGGGTGTGGTCACTGTCTTGAACGTTAGCACTCCTCAGCATACGAGATGATTAGTGTAGGAGGCAGCTGCTGGGCACGGCATTGCCATGGTTTCCGTTCGGGGTCTGACTTGAGTGTCTATCGTTTGTAGAAGTGAGAATAGTTTCCCTTTAGGGAGTGAGAGAAATTCACTCCGAGACGCTTGTCAACAGTGTTGCAAGTTAACTGCATTGGCAACTGTTGTGATTTGATGATCGTTGTGAACAAGCCCACACTGACAAAGTAAGGAAGAGTATTTGACTTTGTCGGGAGGAAATTTCCGAACGTATTAGTGACTAAAAAGACTCTGATTTACAGCATCACTTTTTGCAGCCCTACGTAGTATCAGCACACCAATGTGCTCTTGGTCATCCTGCATTCCTGTGGCACCTTGTAGCAGGCTTAGCGTCTTCCCTTTAGAGGTTATTCGGCAAAAACCCAGTGAAAACATGGTCAGCATTCTGACTTTTATTTAGAAATTCCCACAGTCATGTTGATTCTGTAGATTCTGTAGCGCCTTCAGTTGTATCTCCAATACTGAATTCAGCCCATTCATATGTGATCGAGTGTGTAGCATACATCCTTTTACCTTCTGCTCCGGAAGCCCCCCGTTTCCTGTTCCCCCCCCCCCCCCCGATTAATAGGAGCTTAATTGGTCATGTGAGTCAGTACTGTGGTCTCATGGGGATCGTAGTGCTGGAGACTATTACCTCTAGCATTCCCCTCACTATAATGGAGCTGCAACCTTCTTATAGTTCCTGTAGTTGCATTACCTCTGCGGTTCCCTGCTGCAGGATAATACCCCCCTTCCCCAGCTGGGGGCGCCACCCATTTCATGTTTGTTTTCCAGTCCCACGGGAAAGAAGTTCCGGAGCAAACCGCAGTTGTCACGCTATCTGGGGGGCTCTGTGGACCTGGGATGTTTTGACTTCCGTTCCGGCCGGATGATGCCTGGGAAGCAGAGGAGCAAGCAGAGGCTGCGCCACGACCACCTCAGCCTGTCCAAGGTGCTTTGCAGCGCCTCCAGGGGATCGTTGGTAATGTAGTCCATGTAGAGGGACACAGGCCACACCTGCCCACTCACCGCTTCACCCAGCTGCCCAGAAGAGCTTTCCTGCTATACATCGCGTAGTGCGGTGTACTCTGTGCTTGTCAGCATGGGACAAAACTAGCATACGTTCGGAGGAGCTTATGTTTCTGAAGAGATGACCTTTGTGGAAATCTATGAAATTGTTTGACAAGCAGTGGTGTAGACACAAGTAATTGGATAAGAAGAGTGTCAGTGTGTTTCCTTGGGGACTTATGGGCAAATGCATGTTCAGAAAGGTTCTTTGGTCCAGTGACAACATGCTATTATCGTATTGTAAAAGAACAACAAAAACGTTACAGCCAGCCTTTTCCTGCTCAGACTTTGGCACTTGGTTGAGTGAGGGAGTACTGATGCTTTCCTCTCCTTCTCCAGCTCAGCACAGTCAATGAACACATTTTTGTGAACAAATGCTTGCGTTATTTATTTGGAAGTTTAGCATTGACGCTAATGGAATTCCTTGGCATTCTTCGAGATATCACAGCCCAGACCTGCCTCCAGCCACCCGGCTTTCTCGCCAGTATTAAAACAGAAAAATTTAATTCAAAATTAATTTATCACATTTGAAGTGAAGTTTTATGTTGGCAAGGGTGCAGCAGTCATAACTTACTGAATGAAAGAGAGACGCCTCCAGTTTAAATATCATTGCCATAGCTGCAACCATCACGATCATTGAAGTCTATTACTAAACTTATTAATGCAGAAGTGTTTTTGAATGTTCTCTTGTCTATCTATACAGGGGAAACTTGACTTAAACACAGCCTTGCCTATCAGACAGACAGCCTCAATCTTCAAGCAGCCTGTCACAAGAGTTGTCAATCACCCTGAAAACCAAGTGAAGACAGATGTCCATCGACGGATGTCCATCAACAGATCTCCATCAGAGCCACCTAGGCAGGTGAGGCTGTAAGCCATCCGCACCAGGTGGGGGCTTCCTATCTGGCGGGGATAGAGAGGGACCACCCATCTCCTAGATTTACCCTATTTTTACCACAATGGCTTTCACTAGTTCAGCTTATTTTTCTCCTAAATAGATTACACTTCCAGTCAGAGCTGGGGACCAGAGGAATTAAGAGCAGCGAGTTGGCACCAGTTAGAAATCCCACATTTAACTTAAATTCTTCAGTTGTTTTGTGTTATTTTCCATGAAAGAAGAATTCCAAATTTTAAATGTTGCATGTAAAGCCATCAATGGAAAACTGAAGTCGGTGTCCTACTTCAGTGGGAATCAGGGCAATGACGGGCAGGCGAGGATTGGAGCTGTCAGAGGGAAAATGTACTGAATTTAGCCTCTGCGGGCCTGTTTTGATGAAAGCACGGGACCTATTGTCACATGACAGTGGTAGAGTGCAGAAATGGATGCCTGTGTTGGGAGGGTTCAGTGTGAGACAAGGTCCAAGGTCCAGTCCTGCAGATTGACTAGTTATAGGTCCAGTTCAGGTGATGCACGTTTGGAGAAGGATGATAAGTCATCAGAAAGCGTGGCTGTTAGGATATGTAAGGATATCGCAAAGACAATAGAGACTTTGTATTTGTGTGGCTTTCTGATTAACTGCTAACAGATTACAGCATAATAAAACAGGTGAAATGCAATGTTTATAATCAAAATCGTTGGGAAAGGCTACTATTGAATTCTACCACTAGGAGGAGCTAAATGTTCACATAATTTGTCTGCAATGAGACTCAAACGAGGGTGTGTGTTTTTGTCATGCAGTTATTCGACGTTCTAAAGCCCTTTTATCTAGTAAAAACAATCATAATCTGTTGCCACATGAGTTGAAAACAGCTGTTTAGAGATATGTATGTTAAGAGAGAAACGAAAGCTATTCTAGTTTAGAAATGCATTTGTTTTTAAAGAAAATGGACATGTGTCCACAGTTTCATTCGCATTCGCTGAATTGTTTAGCAGTTTTAATCATTTATAAAATGTATGTGGTTGAGTCAATACCCCTAGGCAAATTCATTGAATTCTTCTTCTGAGATTAAATCGAAGGGGTGTCATTAACTTGAGTTAGTGTGATGCAGCAGGTGATGTAGGAAAAACCGTGCACATTCATGTTTTTGATCCTTTTCATAAGTTCCTTTCTCTTTTACTCTCATCCGTAAGGCTACCTAAACCTAGGGTTAATATTGAGTATATAATTATGGTGTATATTTTAATGAATAACTTAAATCTCTGAAGCGGTTATTGAATGCAGTCCATTTGAAAAATAATCTAATTTAATTTGAACCCGCTGTTTATCCAGCGACACGATATCATCATTGCACTACATTTGCCAGTCAGGTAGATAAAATGATTAATGTTATGTTTATGTACCTAAGACTAATTGCTTAAACACTATGCCACCTATAGCCTTAATCCAGTATGATTGCAGTTTGTCACGTGATGCTGTTTGTCCAGCTTCTTTATCCTGAATTCTATGAAAAAATCCCATAAGGCATGCCCTTCAGAAAGCGTTGAAATACACCGTTAAAGAGTGGACACTCGAATTTTCAATGAATCTGCGAAACAAGTGAGGTAGCGAATTGTCTTTTCAGCAGTCTGAGTACCTAATTTAGATCAATGGGGCTCTCATCATCCTTGCTGGTTGGTCCATCTAGTGAGATAAACACCATTGAATTGATAAAACTTCACTGAAGAACTTCAAGTTGAATAGGCGAAAACAGCCTTGAAATTAATGGCCATGAAGTGAGCTAACTACACATATTAACGGTTTAGCATGGAGCATTTGGTGATTTTCTTTTCCGTACATTTTTTAGTGTCTGGGAATTCAAATACATTGTCTCTTTATATTCATATCTCCAAAGACCGGACTAAATTGGCGTATTTTCTTATCTAAATTGGAACTGGCTACTTCATTTATCATTAAAATGTTCCAGTAGTGCCTGCCAGATGAAAGAAAGACAGCTGTGATGGAGACACTGCAGAGTGCAGCTGACCTTTGACCTGCTATAATAAACAGAGTTCCACAGTAGGCTGCAAGGCCGGACATAAATGACAATACACGTAAATGGGGCATACGGTGGCCTTGTGTAAAATGCAATGATTTATTAGACGCTCTTCACCAGAGGGCCAATACTTCAGTAAACCAAAACAAGGCAAGCAGCAGTAAATTTATCCCGTTTTTTTATTTAAGCACATTGTGACCAGTGTGACGCTGATCCCTTATTGGTGGCAAAGGTTTGTAGCCCCTTCTGTTATGTTCTGACTGCATCCCAGAACTCAGATTTTAAAGCATTCATGCTGTCACAATGGTGTATTCCTCAGATTTGGGTTTAGGCTACTGGAACCTATTAATAATATTGGAACTCTGTTGTGAATGCAGCTATCAGCTTTGATTATGGAACCCAGAAAGGTCACTGTAAAAGTGCATTTGGTTATATAGTGTTTCATACAGTTGCCAAGAATGGTTTCCAGTCGTCAAATGGAAACTTCTGGGTCTGATTGTCAACGTGCATTGCTCATCGCTGTGTAGGCGTCTGTTTTGTTTGTTTGTTTGGTTTTACACTTCTGTTCATTGTCTGTGTGCAGCTTTTCTGGGAGAAGAGGCTGAAAGGATTGACGTCGACAGATGTCAATGAAGATGTCACCCAAACAGTGCTTCCCAAATGTTTACAAGGTGAACGAGGACAATTGTACTTTTTCATATATTTTTCAAATTTTTTCTCATGGACCCGATATATATATATATATATACACACTCACCGAGCACTTTATTAGGTACACCTCTTCAATTAACTCGTTGACGCAAATATCTGATCAGCCAATCACATGGCAGCTACTCAATGCATTTGGGCATGTAGACATGGTCAAGACGATCTGCTGAAGTTCCAAGCGTCAGAATGGGGAAGAAAGGTTATTTAAGTGACTTTGAATGTGGCATGGTTGTCGGTGCCAGATCTACTTGGATTTTCACGCAAAACCATCTCTAGGGTTTACAGAGAATGGTCCGAAAAAGAGAAAATATCCAGTGGGTGGCATTTGGCGAAAATGCCTTGTTGATGGCAGAGGTCAGAGGAGAATAGCCGTAGTGGTTCAGATAGAAAGGCAACAGTAACTCAAACAACCATTCGTTACATCCGAGGTATGCAGAAGAGCATCTCTGACCGCACAACCCATCAAACCCTGAAGCAGATGGGCTACAGCAGCAGAAGACCACACCGGGTGCCACTCCCATCACTTAAGACCAGGAAATTGAGGCTACAATTCGCACGGGCTCACCAAAATTGGACAATAGAAGATTGGAAAAACGTTGCCTGGTCTGATGAGTCTCGATTTCTGCTGCGACATTCAGATGGTAGGGTCAGAATTTGGCGTAAACAACATGAATGCATGGATCCATCCTGCCTTGTATCAACGGTTCAGGCTGGTGGTGGTGGTTGTAATGGTGTGGGGGATATTTTCTTGGCACACTTTGGGCCCCTTAGTACCAATTGAGCATCGTTTAAGCGCCACAGCCTACCTGAGTATTATTGCCTCAGCAACATGATGCTATCATGTCAATATGGTCCAAAATCTCTGAGGAATGTTTCCAGAACCTTGTTGAATCTATGGCACGAAGAATTAAGGCAGTTCTGAAGGCAAAAGGGGGTCCAACCCGGTACTAACAAGATATATCTAATAAAGTGGCCGGTGAGTGTATGTATGTTTGTGTGTGTGTGTGTGTATATACACACAGTATAAAGATATAGGGAATTAGATTTTTTTTATTATTTGGGAATGTTGATAGTTAATGTTGATGTTGATAGTGTAGGTTGACACGTCACATTCCTAAGATCTCCTGTGATTCCTGACCCCTTTCAGGTGTGGGCCCAGACCCATCAGACGAGACTCTGCTCTCTGCCCTGGCCAGTGCACTCCACAGGAGCTCAGGTCCCATCACTGGCCAGACGCTGAGCCCCGAGGGAAGGAGCCCTGCCATCTGGCTCAACGCGATGCAACCCCCCTGTAAGGCCTTCAGTGTCACCGACGATACCCTTCGGTGAGATTCTGTTTGCAAGGTGGAGGGGGTTGGGGGGGGCGGGGGCGGATACTCCCAGGACGTCCCAGTGGACAAATGACCCATCTATATGCCTGGTCTGGAAATAAGATCACAAGCTGGTGCTAATGAACTGTCTTTGTGTTTTACATTTGGTTTCTCCACATTTATTAATGTGCTCACTGGCCTCAGCAGAGCTTCCCTTTTCCCACCTCTGCTGGCCCCTTAAGCATTGGCTGAATCCACTATCACTGGGCTCTGAGTGCTACTCCACGCGCAGCATTGGTTTGAGGTCAATAATAACAATCTACATTTTAAAATGGTTACGCACATTACTATTCCGGTCCAGCGCGCATTGCTGCTATCCTGGCCCACCATCTGCTGCGTATCCGTGCTGACTGACTTTCTTTATTAGTTGCTCTGTACATAAGGACAGCCACAACGGTGGGTCTAATCCACAAAAGCCTCAAGTGTATTGATTGCTAGGCTGTGACTGGGAGAAGGTAGCCCTGAAAAACAGCTGTCTGATTCAGACTTGACACTGGCGCTGAAGTGACTGTGGCAAAAGCCTGGCCGGTCTGTATTAATGCACACATCTCCCCAATCGACTCAGTGCCTTTCACCCGACCGAGTGGACCACCACCGATTATTTTAGTCAGTGGGTATTGAACGGCCGTCATTTCCCATCAGGATTTTTACCTGCATGTGTGTGCCCGTGCATGTCTGTGCATCTGTGTGAGTGTGTTTGTGCGCCCATAGAGAAAGAGTGTTTGAATGTGTGAGCTGACTTTTTATTTTGAAAACATGAATGTAGAATTTGACCTTTTTTATCGGCTAGTCAAAACAAAATCCCTTGAGTATTTCTGCATTCTCAGCATTTCTGAGAAAGTGAAAGTGTTTAATACGTGTAAAAAAAAACACGGACAGCGAGATTCAGTTTGGTTCCATGGTCTGGCAAGAGCTCTACTTCCAGATAGAATCCTATCAGTATTTTTTTTTTGCCTTACCTCTAACAGATCAGTACCTTCTCAACATGTCCGGAATGTCAGAAACACTGTCCGTCTGCGTTATTGCATCACTAGCATGGTCTAAGCTTGTTCCTGAGGTTAACGCGTTGCCGTACACTTCAGTGAGATAGACATCTGTGTTTAAATTCACCTGACAACCTGCGCATTGCTCTTCAGAAAGAGCTGCTTCAGGCTACAGCTTGGTTTGCTTGATGCACTTGAAGCATCTATTGCTACAGGCCTGATATTTTCAGAGATGTAACCTGCATTCACGTCAGCGTTCACGGGCACGATTTTTTACCCCAGAACAGTAAGTGGAGGTGCTGGGTTTTCTGTGAGGAAACTGGCTGGGAACAGGCTCTTCAGCCCTTTAATGCCATCCGATGAGAGCAACGTTTTCATTTCCCCCTGTTGATAAACTGCCCTGCACAGCTGGAAAAAGTGCTCTCGTTTTTTTCCCCCTCCTAACTACCATCCCATTGGCTGTTTGGAATTAATCCCCTCCCACTGATCATGCAGAGACTGCATCTGACACCTCTGCACTTTTTCTTGTATAATCGATGGTCGTTTTATCCAATTATTTAGGCGATCGAATCCATCCAAGTTGTTGAAAGTAATACACGTGACAAATCAATCCAAGGACAGGGCAAAATGTAGGTTCAGTCTGGTGAAATAAATTTAGATCATAGCAGAAATGGTCAAAGTGGCATGTAATTTATTACCATCTGGTCATACAGATAATGTACTTGTTTTGACAATTTTTTGTAGAACTGTAATTTACGGTCTAAACTTTTCTGAGACTTTAGCCACAAATATAAATAACCAACCACTTACCAATCAACCAATGATCTTCTGGGCCCAAGATGATGTAATTATTGTGTACTATACTTGAAGCAAGTAGGAGCTGCAAGTTCTGGTCCTCTATTTGACCTTTCTGTTGTAATTTTTGGTAGCAATTTGCTCTGATTTACAGTTACTACAAGTGAAATAAATGTGACCGTTATTATGTTGGCAATATTATGGTAGCAATTGCTTTTATAGTTATAATTATAATACCCAAATTGTTTGATGTTCATTAAGATCAGTAATTATAATGTTTATTGCGTCTTTATTTAACTTTTTGTCATATTTATCATACTCATTACCATAATATTCATGTTTTTCAGTGCCATCATCATAATAATGGATTATAAAGTCTGTATTTGTGTTAAGGATCTCTATTAGGGATCCCCCCATTTATGGTAACAGTTCATAGAAGGTTTGAACTGCAGGCTTTTATAGACACTTTTGTTGAGGGGTCATCATGACGCACCAGTAGGTGGCACCATTTTGCTGGTGACAAGGCCTTTGGATGACAATTCATACTAAATACTTAAACGCTGTGATGCTGCATGGCTTGGTTTGGTCCATTGGAGCATATAACAAACCCATTACGTCTGTGCCACCTAGCTAAAGACTGCTAGGAACCATGGGTGTAAGCATCAGGTAAAAAAGGAGAGAATGTAACTGTATTCTTCACCTGTCGTGCTGAGCTCAAATGAGAGGAATGTGCTTTGCTTTGGATCTTTGGGACGCGTTACTCTCAGTACCAGAGAAGGTAGCCAGGAGTTAAACAGCAGAAATTTCCTTTTCTTTAATGTCTAACGCAGAGCGGGTTAGAAAATCTGGAGCGAGCTGACAGACCCTTATTAAAAATTATTATTTCAGCTACATTACAGCCCCGGGTTTCCACTGCGAGGTTTATCTATTTTAGCAGGAAGTAGTAGCGGTGTCTCTGAAACAACAGAGGGAAAGTGACTAATTGACTTCAGTCAGTTCCTCAAGCCTATTACTGACGTGACTGTGAGCGGGAAAGCACTGATATCCAAATGATTCACTTCTACCGTTGCAGGAGACAGGAGAGGAAGGTATACCAGGCCAGGAAGAGCCTGGAGGGGGCGCTGATAGCAGACCGACTGGCGCAGTCCAGTGAATTGATTGGAGGCCTGTGTCAAGAGGGCAAGGCTGGCACACAAGAGCCACTGGGGGTGAGAACATGATGGACTGTGGATCACGGTCAGGATGGGTCAGGGTGGCCAATGCACAGCAAGCAGTGCCCCTACACTTCAAACAAAACCTGCTATCATGCAGTGCTTTATGCACCTTCAACTTTGGCACAAAGCAGACATTTGTTGGACTGGATGCCATGACAGTCTTTTGCTTCAGGATACCTGTAGATACCTGTGCGAGATGCCAGAACGTTTAGTGCCTTTTACAGTTGGACGGAGTTCCGCGTCATGGGCCCCCTTGTTTACTTACTATTGTCCATAACTGGTTGGTACTCAGACAATAACCATGCAATCTAAGTGTAAATATGAAATGGCTTATTTATTTATTTTATTTCTTCCCTGGCAGTCTTGCGCGTGTTTCAGTATGTGCCTTAGCTGATCAAATCCCCTTGAGATTGCCTGAAAATCTTCCTGAAGGATTAAAAGCAATGAATGGTTTATGAGGGCTGGCCCAGACTCATCTGTCGACCCGCATCTGTGAAATGGGGCCCCCGGACCGGCCCTTTAACCATCTCACATCTCATTTTGAAAACATGTTCTGATGAATGCAGCTGTGCTGAGCAAACCAGTGGAGCAGATGAGAAGAATCCTTCTCAAATCAAGTCCTCTCATCTATTTCGCTGTTGGCACCATCTGGTGCACATTTTCCTATTAGTCTTTTAAAATCATTTTGTATATTTTGTTCTTCTTCTGCAGCCAAAATGAATGTGAAGCACCCGGACTGCTTGCTTCCTTTCGAGGGTTCGAGGGCCTTTTTTTTTCCTCCACTGTGATACTCACTATTGTCACCATGGCGATTTACTGAGGTTAAAGTGGGGGAGCTGCATCAACCCCGGGCCTTTAAGGGAACAAACAGAAATGAATTTCTTGCTGAAAAGAAAGAAAAAACTAAAGCTAAATTGGTTGTGTCTTTTTTTCTTTTCTTTTCAGCACAGTATACACTTGTAATCCTCAACGGAATGGTTTACTAGCGACACCAATTGTCAATGGTGGTCACAACCACATTTCAGGATGTTTTCCACATGTGTGGGCTCAATGCCAAGTGCTGTGATAGACTAGATAATTTAGTGAGAACGGGTTTCTACAATCGCTTCTGTGACGGGGTTGGAGCCAAACATTTCGGTTAATCTGTTCAGCGCATTTCATATGAGACCAGCTATTATTCTCCGCTCTTCTTTGATGAAACAATGAATTACGTCATCTTCCAGTTGGCTTTAATTCTAAACTGTTATCATCGCTGTCCAAATGACAGTTAATGTGGCGCTTTAGTATGTCCTGGTTGTCACACACCTTTTCATTATGCACAGTTCCCCTGTGCTCGTCCAATTGAATACGCTACTACATCTCCGTATTTTTTACAAGCAGCCGTAGATTTGGCGAACTTTCAGGCCGTTAAAGCATGTGCTGTTCCAGGTGTCCTTATCTGTGCATTCTCCCTGGACTAGCCGTCAGGTGGTGAGTTCCACGGTTTCAATATCAATCAGACGTTGTCCGATGTTACCCAATAGTGGAAAGCTTGAATATTTCGACTGGTCGGATAGTCTTTTCCATTTTGCGATGTAATGTTTTTTGTTATCTTTTTACCAGTAAGCTTTGCTGCTCTGGTTTTCGGCTGGTATCAGTATTGGTACCGGGCGTTTGATTCTCCCACCAGATTAACTCATTAATGGTTAAACATTATTATTTTAATAGTTTAAGCAGTAGTTTAAATATTTACATGCCTAGTTTCGACAGAAAGCGGGGCTTTTAAACAGTGAATTAGGCCTAAATCACGCACACCGGCCAGTATTTTTTCCTTATATGAAACAGCTGCGAAATAAAATATGACGACACTGCAAAGAAATTTAGCAAATTTCCACCATTCAACTCAATATAAAACTTACTGTGCTTATGTGTGTTCTCTTGCCACACCCCACACATCAATGTTGTTTGTCTGTCGCCGGCTGTAAATACCGTGGTATGTATGTATGCTTGCATTTTATACATTTCGTGTGCAACCTTTGGTTGATCCTTTAAATAAAGGATTGTTTCTGTTATTGTTTGCCCCCATTTCACAAAATCGTCTTAGTGTCCATGTTTTATCACTGCACTGATAAAATAATAATTAAATGGGAATTGAATGAATTCTGCAGTTTTGCCTCTGGGGAATGTTTGGGGGGAGAATGTTATGAATTCTAATGCATCTCTAACGATTACAGAGCAATTAACCGTGGTTGAACAGAATTAATTGCACACAAAGAAGGGGGAGTAATATCGGCCAATGTGTTTGATTAGAGCCGTTCGGTCTAGACCCCATTTTTGGGTAGCTTTAGAAGTTTTAGCATTGCGAGATGCCCTGGGTTCTTGTCTATGGCCGGACTTCATTCAGCCGTAGGGCTACAATGACCCTACGCCCAAATACGCTTCTCCTTCAGCTGAAGACCAACGCAATGCAGAGAACATGTTTACAGCCGTAAATATGCTTATATGCTTTCAGCCCTGTGACTTAATGAGTACATGAACATCTTATATAAAAAGTTCTCAGAAGAAAGAGCGGTGCTGTTGAATAATTCATGCAAAATGCGTTGTAGTAAAATGTCCACGTACAATAGTTTGTTCTGTCAGATTTATATCTATCCAAACACCTTAGGCTGGAAATTATGGCAAAGGAGAGCTTGCTCTCTCTCTCTCTCTCTCTCTCTCTCTCTCTCTCTCTCTCTCTCTCTCTCTCTCTCTCTCTCTCTCTCACACACACACATATATACAATTCTCAAATGTCGAATTCCTTAATATTGCTTACTAAAATTGCTATTATGTGTGTGTCTGTGTTGATTCCATCCTTGATAAATAACTTTGACACAATAAAAAAAACAAAAAAAACTGACCTTCAGTAATCTGACCTTGGATTTCATTTATCAAAAGTTTAAGGTGGTTCATGATAAAACAAACAAACAAACAAAACCTTTTTTGTCAAATGTTACATTTGTCAGTAAAAACTTTCTGGTAAGTGCAGTAATTTATTAAATTATTGATGACTTGTTTTGACTTTCTTACTGGTTAATTGTAAACATATTTTGCTGACTTTCAGGGTACAGAAAACAACACACATACATTCTTCCACAATAAGCAAGCTCTCCACACTCCACTCAACCAAAATATAAAATGTAGGAAATCTATTCTGATAGATAGATCTATGTAAAACCATTGGTTTCCACTTCACAGTTGGATGATGGGGGGTCTGTTTGTGTTTGAACCACTAACCATATAAAACTGATTTGACTCATTGCCCCAAAACAAACTGAGATAGGCTAATGAACAAAGGGAAATAGTGATAGGCAGGGCTCTACACCAGGACCATGGGCTTAGGGGCACAGTCCAATATTTATGGAGGCACTGAAAGATATGGAGGCACAGTCAAGGCAAGGGCTGTTATTTTTATTATTATTTTGAGATACGGATAATTGATTATTGTGACTTGCCTATTGACAGCAGACTGTATGGTCTGTGATGACCGGGATGCAATATTTTAATGAATGATTCTCTGCACTGCATACGGCTCCTGCACCGATCGTGTTCAATCACAGTGTCTTGATAAAGGTGTGGATTTTCCGTTCTTTTCTTTCGCTCAATATAGCCTTTTTGATTTCAGTTGTTTCAATGAAGGTTTAAAAAAGACAAAATGTTACCGATCCATCAATCGCTGTCCCTCAGCGAACACATTAATAAATTGGTAATTTGCCAACCAGGTGCCCTCAGGGGCTTATTTTTAAGTTAGTAATATATTTTTTCTGATATTTTAATGCTGTGGATTGAATGAGACCATCTCGCCAACATCCTTTGACTGCCAGATTCTCTGAGATCCACTGCTTGAAACTAATTTACCCATCCTCAATAGTTTACACTCTTTCCCACAGACCTTTTATCTGCTTTGGAGTTATAGGAATATTGATTATTGAAATGCATTTGTAATGAAGTACTAAATCTGTGAACTGAAGTTTTTTACAATAATGTATAATACTGCTTAAAAAAGAAAAATTTTTATCTAAAAATGTCTTATTTAGAATTGTGAGTAGGCGGCGTTCTCCAGCCTAGACTAATATTAAAAGTAGATTTAGGAGAAGCACTGTAATTCGTACAGAGTTTATGTTTTAATCCATCTTTGCAGACATTATCGTCGCAATCCCTGAGACTGTCGCCAAACGAAAAACGGTTAAATCACGTGTTGTAGCCCATTCAATACTGTACAGTCACTGTCGGGGGCAAACAGCAGCAGCTGACGGTTGGAGGAAAAGACTGATGTCTGAAGATAGTACCACAGCAGTGGCGCTATTCATAAAGTTACTCAAGTTGAACATGCATACACGGCAAAGGTACACACAAATTGTGAAACGACACAATTAAGTTGGAAGCACATCAAGCCCAAACAAGAACGCAGAGTTGAAACTGAAAAACTGGACAGGTGCTCCGCCCCCTAGCTAGTTCTTTTGAATGCTCAGTCTCTTTATATTCACTTATGGGGCGTAAAATACACCAGACACTGTGAAACGCCAAAGCACTGAGAGGACATCGAGAAGCATATTTTTTCCCCTCACGTAAGCAACCGTGAAACCAATCACGCCAATGAACGCCGACTATCTTCTGTTACCGTAAAGCCCCGTGATGTACGTGAGAGAGAATTATGAAACAAAAAGAAGCAATACTTCTTACCTTTTTATGAGAAACCTTTCCCCCCAAATTGCCAGGTGCCTATGTTCACCGTATTGAAAGTGAAGTTATAAAGACAGAATAAAAGACAGGAGGATACAGCTAGATCGTCTTAGAAACAAAGGAAACTTTGCACACAATTCAATGGTGCTGCAGAAGGGAAGAACTGCAATATCCCCATGGGGATGAATAAAGTACCTTATCTGCCTTTCTAACAGGAGAGATGGTTGCATGTTAACGAGCATCTGGTCAACCAGAAATTTGCCCACTGTATATATTGTCAGAGTCTCTATTCAGGGCAGTCTTTGCGGAGACGCAATGCTGTAAATGAAAAGGTAAATGTGACAATCAAAACGTTGAAAGTCGAATGTGCTTTTGTCTTGTCCTGCGCCATTTGAAGTCAGCCAGGGTTTGTGGAGGCTGGTGTTTGACATGACACGAGATGAAATTATGTCTGTAGTGAAAAGTGATAGATGCATCTTCCTATTGGGCAAGCATGTACCATAATGTAGGGAAACGTAATTGTATCTGACAAAAACTAAGAGTGATGGGCTGACTACTGAAAAAAACTCCTCTACTGAAAATGGAAATGATATGTTCTTTATAATTTCCCCCATGTTGCAACTTCAATGTGCTGTGTGGAATGAAAATTCATGATTGATGAAAATGAACATAAAGATGTTACGACTTCCTTGTCCAAGCCAGAAAAGAAATTGTGCCAGCAATTTACAAGGCTAGAGATTAGAGGAAAATGGGGCAGAAGGTGCCAGCCCGGTTGGCAACTAACACAGAACTTTCTCGTCCAGAATTTAGAAGACTGCCAAGTTCCAGATAAAAATGGTTATAAGGCCTAGAGCATTGTCGCACTATTGAGGATTTGACCATGTCTGTTTGACCACGAAGTGTAGACTCAAAACTCCTGTCACTGTGTTACCAACAAACACATTATCCGAAGTTCCTAACTTGAGTGAAACAGAGTTAGACCAACTAGCAGACTTTCTTGGCCATGATGTTACTGTGCATCGACAGTGCTATTACCTGGCAGAAGGCACCTTGTAGCTGGCCAAGATCTAGAAAGATCTTAATGACTATGGACACTGGATGGTTGTCAGGCTTCAAAGGCATTAAACCGGCCTGCACTGAAATTGATCCACAAGGTATTGTTAACATTGAATGGAGTTGAATAAAACACCTTTATTCCCCCTGTTTGATAAATACCTTTATCAGATGGGAGTTTGATACAGTTAAATATGATTTAAAACCAAATATCATGAGCTTATCATTGTTGTTTTAAATAAAAGCAATATACCCATTATGATAATGAAAGCCCCTCTAAAATGGCAGCTATTTGTTACTGCAGAGACAATACTCGGGTATCGTCAGACAATCAAAATCTGTTTTTCATTTTCATACATGGATACAGAACAAACAGAAGGAATTATTGAAGTTTCTGCAAGTGAGGCTGAGGGTGAGCCTAAGTCTGTGAGAAAAACCACCAGGGTGTGATGGTATTATTTCCTGCTGGTACATAGCTGAATTACATTTTTATAAATATATTTTGTTAAGAAAAAAAAAAGATATTCATCCTTTAAATTTAGATATAAATGGAATATGAGATAATGTCAGAAAACTTTGACCCTCCTGTTAATTAAAAATCTGCGGTTGTAGAGATTAGTGGATAGGACAGTTTTGATTTGATCAGTCACTTTTTTGTTCTTTGTTGCTTATAATCTTAGGAAAGGTTTAGATATCAATATTCCATGAAAGTGTGATTTGGTAAGGAGGTGCAGAACCAGACAATCTTCTCCCAGGGATATTGCACATGGAATGTATTCAACTTGTAGTTGTACAATGGCTTTGTTTTGAAAATGTTTAATTTTTATGATTCACCGTTGTAGTTTACTGGAATCAGTTTCGCTGCATGTTTTTGTTTCAAAGGGTTTATGCTACCATTGATTTTTTGAAATTCCTCTTTGCCGCTGTTTACACAATGCTAACTCCCCGCACTCCGAGTAGAGAAAAGTTCCACAGAGTTTATAGCCCAACTTGGAACAGCATGACTGATATGAATGTGTTTAGTTCTCTATCAAAGGATTCAGGGATCTAAAATAAATAAATTCAGGACTAAAGCCCAGGAAGCCCGGTGCGACTCCACCGATGCCTATTATCGTACACAGTGGCTTCAAAACGTTCAGAACGTTTAAAAATAAACTCCATTCCAGAAACTATTCACAAATCTCCAAGGCATTTATAACTGAATAAGTTGAGATGTGGAAATCCTTTCCCAGTTGTCCTTGCAATTAACCATAATGTGTGTTTGTGTGGTTATATCCTCAGATTGGGTTGAATAATAAACAATATAGTAAGATGTCATTCTGATTTTAAAGGCTAAATCAAAAACCGGCATGGCTACAGAATGGTGAGAGATGTAGTACAGTACCAGTTTTGTTCCTCAGACCTCAGTAAATGGGTGTCCCACATAACTGCTCCCAGACATAGGGCACACTTATGTGTGCAATAATAATTCTTTAACCTGTGGCAACTTTTTTGTCTCTGGCATTCTTTGTCCTCTTCATCCACCATCACTAGCCTCATGGGTTCCGTCCAACTTTAGTTTTATGGACGGACTGGAGAATTGGCAAAGACTGATTCATGTAAATTGCTGTGAAAATTATTAGTGTGAGTGGAAGTAATCTCCCGGTTTTGCCTGCGTGCATAATTTCCTATGCACGAATCAATATTTATGTACATTATTTTATTGCCACTGACAGATTGCCAGAGGAATAGGGTTACGTTTTTAAAGTGATGTCAGTCTTAATTAGGCATGGATATTTCTGTATAACACTTATGAAGTGTCTAATAGCACCTGTGTGGGAGTTTTACATGCCCCTGTTGAGTTTTGAGTAGTTTTTAATAGGTTACCTTTTCTAGGCAACACGAAGCAGTTTTAAAAAAAAAATTTTTTGGGTGAAAGAATGAAATATTTTTCTTTTAAAATGTTGATTTAATATGTGATATAAAAAGAGTGTCATGCATAAAGCGTGTGTGTGTGTGAGCCAACATGAAAATATGCATTTGCACTACATATTCTAGTGAAATCTAGTGAAATGCATCATGGCCATGGTATTGGAATGGAATTGATTTCTTCATTTACATGATGTGACAGACCAAGGACAGGAGAATGTTTTAAATACTTTGATATGCTGTTTTACATAGCTTTTTATTTTTTTTATCCAGAATTTTTAAAATTTAGATTGCATTAGCATTTTTCATTCAGTTTTTATTTTTGTTTAGGTTCAGTTTTCCTATTTTGTAATAAGGATGATGAAATGAAGGCCATAAAATGGAAATTCAAGAGATAATTTATTCAAGAGATAATTTTATTCGCCATGTGACATGCAGATGATAACGAACAAATAAATATTTTCTATGGCTTTTGTGTGCTTGTCATCATTTGGCCAGGGTCTCAACTATTAATCTCTGTTCTTATTTAGTTTTTATAGGATTATAGATTTTAGAGATATATTACAGCTGCATTTTAATGTGAAGTTTTGTCAAATGTGGTCATTTTACATTTTAAATGTGAGAAATTCACACAAAAAAGTTTGTAAAAATTAATAACATTGAATTCAAGCAATAAAGATACCAGCCATGCCATCCATTTGGAAATAAAGAAATACAGAAATATCTTGTGTATTTGACCAACCTAAAGGTGCATGCTCCCCTTCAAGCTAAAATTAGTTTTAGGTGAATTAAATTTTATATAATTTTTTAGTTTAATAAAATACAGGTCATTGACGTTTTTGGTGAAATACATTCTGAGGGAAGTCATTTTGTTTGATTGGTTAAACATGAGAGTCACTGAATGTCACTACCAAAGAAAGCTATCAATGTTTGACATTAATGTTAATGCATCCTATCCTAAATTTAGGCTTCACATTCACATAGTCACCAGTTATTTAGTTACTAGTATACTACTTAGCAACTCTGATTCAGACAGATTTAGGCTGGGACTAAATGAAAACATACCAGCTAATAGCATCTACTAAAATGGACTCCTAAGTGGCTCAGAGAATTCTGAAAAATGCTTCAAAAATATTTTGGAAAAACTCTAATATTCCTACCAAACGTTTTAAAGGGGAATGAATATGTTATGTATCCCACATGCAAGTATTTCTGTACGTGACAGTCAACTGTTGTGACATGTTTCCATCTTTCAGGCACACGAGGACTGATGAGAGACACCAGCCCCTGCTGGGGATTGTGATTACGGCCTAATTTAAGACCTGGTTTTCTCCCAGAAGGCTCCAGGGGCTCGAGAGTGATCTGAGAAATAGCATGGGTGTGAAAAGACTCAGGGATTCCCAAAATCCCAGTCTGATAAGAGAAAATGACAGTTGAACAGATTCAGGTCTTCGAGCAAGTACCTTAGCCAGGACCTTATAAAATCAGTGAGTAAGGTGGTGTAAGGTAGGAGGCAGACACAGATGTACCCACTATAAATCACCCTGGGTGAACTTTATTTACAGTGAGACGAAGATAAAACAAACCAAAAAACAAATGTTTACTGAAATTATGAGCAAAACAAGCAGCATTAATTCAGTGCGAAAGCAGAGAATGTTCTCCATGGGTCTGTGTTGATAAAGAAAGGGAAAGTCCTAAAAAAATTTAAACACTGATTCCATAGTGTGAGACTTTTTTTGGGTGAGCGTGAGATCAAGGCTGGAGGTGCCAGTCTCACGGCAGATGTGTGAGAGTGGGCAACCCTCCATATGAGATGTTTGGGCAGCATGCCTGAGGAGAAACTCACAATAAAAGTAATCCAGTCCAGAAGACTGAGGAAGACATCTCACCATTTTAATCTCCAAGGTACCACCTGAAGCCAAGTTATTTGTATTATAAGTTATCTTCTGTAGAAAATGGCTGCTGTTGTCATTTGAAAGAACACATATTCAGCATATTTGACTAGCTGGTAGTTTGCCCAGACATGGGGGGAGGGGTTTGTTTCGTAGGCAACATTCTGTTTGTCCCTTTCTGGATTCCATAATTGAGAGGTTTTAAATAAGGAAGTCCGTGGAGGCCCTAAGACCGTGAAGTGAGCTGGCATGAACCAGTGGCCCCGGTTAGCGGTTAGCAGTTAGCGGTTAGTTTCTTTTTGTTAATGAAAAACCTGGAGGTGGTTTTTTCCAGACAGAGTGAGCCAAGCTGAGAGAAGGCAACTGCCGGCCAGAGAAGCGACAAGTAACATCTTTCCTTTGCTACTGTATTCCAGGGGAGGAGCTGGTGTGAGTCTGACTGCACTAGAAGAGCCCTGTTGGGTTTTAGATTGGGGAGAGACGGGGCCTGCCAGTCAGACTGGCCAGGTCCATCTTGATGGGTGACCATCTTCCCTGGCTCCAGCCTACCTGCATGTTATTCACATGTTGTGTTTGTGTACATCTTGCTCCGCTGTGTAGGGTGTCTTTGCTGACGGGGGCAGGTCCAAGCGCTCTCTTTCAGCTTCCCCTGATTTTGTGTGGCCATCCAGGAGTGCCACAGCGGAGCGGTAAAGAAGAGCAGATAGCCAAACATGCAGGTTGCTAATTAATCGAACACCCAAGCAGCAGCTGTTCGTTTGCACAGTGCCTACTGTGGATGTTATGAATTGATTATAGTGTTAAGTGTTAATAAATGATTGATTTAAACTTCACTACCTCTTTGCGTCCCGCTTGTTGAGTTGGTAGGTGGTTCTGGGCCTACTTTCAAATGGGTGACCCTTGACACATATTAACCAGAGCCAGGAATTCACATGACATATCATGCTTAAATGCCCATGGAAGCACTATAGGGAAGGTAGAGATGGAAACCATAACCGTCATCAAATAAACAGAATTAGCCGCCACTCTTTGGGGTGAATTTAAAACCAGAAGTTATAGGATTACTTTTTTGGAGTATAGTGTTTGAATAACTAGAAGTGTAACTTTTGTATGTTTAAGATTTGTGTCCTCTTCATCTTTCATTTAACAAAATGTAAAATCTTACGGAGCACATATGCACAGCAAATGAGCCTAACCACAGTTTGAATACACTACACCGCACAGAAATCCATATTCCCTAACCAACTGTCGACACACTAATTAGCTAACAAAGAAACTTGCGATTACAATTGTCTCCATT
>JAOVYW010052210.1:0-14562 GCA_025775045.1 Hiodon tergisus | reverse complement strand
TACTATCACATTTAGCCTACATGACTCTGAGCTGCGCTGCCTAGCGTCTCCTCCATGACTCTGAGCTGTGCTGCCTAACGTCTCCTCCATGACTCTGAGCTGCGCTGCCTAACGTCTCCTCCATGACTCTGAGCTGCGCTGCCTAGCGTCTCCTCCATGACTCTGAGCTGCGCTGCCTAACGTCTCCTCCATGACTCTGAGCTGCGCTGCCTAACGTCTCCTCCATGGCCCTGTTTTTTTCTCATTGCCCATAATCACCGGCATTCTACTTACCACTGTCTGTGTTAATCCATGGTTTTCTCAATATATTTCTGTTTGTCAGTAGGTCGTCTTAACAATTTAACAGGGAAAGGAAAGCAAATCAATTTGGTTTATCACATAAAAAGAAGCTTTATGTGTTTAAATAGAATATTGTGTTTCATAATATTATAAAATAGCACAAAATGCAAATTCAAACAACTAAAATATACTTTAAGTAAATCTAAGTTTACCAACTTTTTTTTCCATGCTTTGCTATACATTGGCTGAGACCATAACAGATTAATCTGTATGTATTCTGCTTTATTTAATTTTAATTATTTAATTTGTTTCTGTTCAGATTGCATAGCTCATTACAATGCACCCACAATATTATTATAGAGGGTATAATCCAACGTTTTTGGACTCAAAAAGCTTTCATAGGTGGTCCTTTCAGTTTTGCATTACTTTTAATTGCTTCTCTATGGTGACTATGTTAGTCATAATGGATAAGGGCTTCAGCCAAATAATTTAATGTGAGAGCAACGCTGACTTGTGGCAGACGGCTCTGATTTTAATTCATGGGGTTTTTAAAAGGGGCTTTGGCAGAAGGTATGTCTAGAAGAGTTGAGATCTGAGCATCTCTCCGGTGAACTACCTTGACCTTTGGTTTGTTTTAGCATGTGATTTTCTTTTCAGGGTAACCATGACAACAGTCTTCGAGTATAAAACTGTGGTTTCACCCATGGCATAACTGTCTGAAAAGTAATGTATGGGGGTGAGTCTTTTCAAACTCAGGCTTGAGGTGTTTGTCAATCAAAAATAGATCAGTAATGCTGTCTGCATCTTTAAATGCCGGTATAGCTGTGTGTTTCTGTTTTCTGGCATTTCTAATTGGTGTATTACAATGATAAAGAGGTGGATGGCTCTGTATTACCAGGGGGTATAACTTTTATATCAAAGAGAGCTGCCCTACTTTTGACAATTCTCTATGGAAAACAAGGATTAAATATTATTTTTAGTGTTACTTTAAATCAAAACAGTTTGGCCTGCATTTAAACAAACTCTTTCTCTCCTTCTTAATAACTTGATGAAAATATAGCGACTCTCTTCTTAGTCTGCCTTATAAAATAAATTAATGCATGAAATAAATCACTGCAAATAACAGTGTAATAAATTCAAATGAATCATTTTCTTTATTATTTCCATGCTGATTCCCATGCATTGTAGAAAACAACAGTTTTAACAGTTCTTTCATGTTCTTAATTTGCATGATTGAATTTTTTGTACTTGCACTAGAAGTTTCCCATATAGTCATTTAATTTCAGTTATTATTCATTTGTGTGTTTGTATGATAGATTTTTATACTCTTCAAATGTAACGTGCCTTGCTTATCCATGTTAGGATTCAGTCTGCTGATTGCTGCAGTTTGTGTTCTTATCACAGCTCTGCAACTGTGATCTGATAACAATCAGTATCTAATGTTGCGATGCAATTTTTGCATTTCTTATTAAATTGTATAGTACGGATGACAAAGGTGCCTAATTTATTGTCTAAAGTGTCTCGTCTTCAAACACATTGAAAGGAAATCATGACACCGCTCTCAACCGATAAAATTGTTTAATGTCATGGTGTAGAAGTTGTTAGTCGAATGGGGAATGGCAGGAATCTTCGCAGAAATGGCATTTGAAGTCTGAGCTAGGTGTCAGTCTAAGACATTTACTGCGTTGCTTTTGTGTATTACTGTCCATTTAACTGTATGCCTTGTCTATGAAAGGAAATATAGCTATGAGTTCAGCATTGCCCCACTACACTGCAAGCACTTTCAGCAGCCTGTCTGACACAAAGGAGTCAGAAGAGTAAGATGCCATATTTTGGAATTAGTATGGCAAAAGCAAATTGCCCTTGTTTGCCATACATAAACCAAAGACTCATGTTGCTTTGGGTTATGATTTAAGATGAGGCGTTAATATGTACGTCTTAAACCTTTTGTTTTTTTTCAGCCTTAAAGAGATGTGTGAGTGTGTGAGGGCATGCGTGCGTGAATGCGTGAACACCTCACCTCTTAATTGTTTAATGGAAGCAATTATTTGGACAGGATGGCCCAGCTCTAGGTGTTCCACAATGTTCCACAAGAAAATCCAGGGCTAAATGAAAGGGTAACTCTACCCTGGCTGTGACCATTGAGGGTCTGGAGTTGTCCCATTTGCTCTGAATGCAATGCGTTTTTTAAATGTCGCATCTAGCCTGTTCCATGTTTCATTGTTGGGTCTGTATCATTTTGTGAATGTCTTTATGTTGAGCATCGCAAAGTATTTCAGAGACTAAAATAACCCTGCTCCTCTGTCCATGGGGAGTTACTTCTTATTTATGACACAATGTGTGTTGGAAGCCTAGGCAAAGATAATCCGTCATTGGTTCTGTATGGAACAATGTATAATGGTTTGTGTTATTGTAGTAAAAATTTTAAATTATATTCAATCTGTATACTATAAATCAAACATGCTAGCCAGTGAAAACTTTCATGGAATCTTGTTTCTGGTTTTTCTATTTATGAAGTTGACCTGATATTTGCAATTCATTGTCTGTTATCCATATCTTGATTATGGAAGCTACATAATACTTGTGGTGATATATGATGAAGTGTAGATGCACAGCACTGGAGGAACAGAGGAATTTGCCTTGTAATTGTTTTTTGTGCAGGAGCAAGCCGTCCTTAGTTAACATTTCGGATTTTACATTATTCCAGGGAGAAGCTTGCTTTGATAAACCATGCTGAAAATTAAGCTGGATGATATATGATTCTTTACTGGGTAATACAACATCAGGGAAGGCAGAATGCTAATGACTGTTTGCAGCTATGTACCTACGCTTTGGTCCTGAAATATGAACTGGCTTTTCCATCCTCTGCTTTAATTTTACTGGCCGCTATTCAAAGTCCCGGCAATGTTCCTTCTTCACTCCCCGGGAACAATGAAGGGGGCTGCATAGTGCAACGGAGCCAAAAGGCCGGAGCTGAAGGGATTAAAACCAGTCAAGCCAAGGTTAGGCATGTGGGAGGTGCAGCCAATCGATAGGGAAAAGTCTCCAATCAGCCAAAACAAATAGTACAAGAAGCAGAGAAAACAAATTAACAGGATGAAGTCTCGCTAGCAGGAATTTAAGTCTTGCATCTGTATGTTGGAAGCACTGACATTAATAACATCTTACCATATCCTAAATCTGCATGTTGGAAGCACTGCAATAAATAAAACACTTACCATATCCTAAATCTGCATGTTAGAAGCACTGACATTAATAACATCTTACCATATCCTAAATTTGCATGTTGGAAGCACTGCCGTTGATAACAATTTAAACACCTGCATGTTGGAAGCACTGCCATTGATAACAATTTAAACATCTGCATGTTGGAAGCACTGCCATTAATAACAAAATACCATATCCTAAATTTGCATCATGGAAGCAGTAACATTCATAACAACTTACCATATTCTAGATGCTTCATGTTGTAAGCATTGCCTTAATTTATTATGATTTCAATAGAATTAATCTGAGCTAAAGAAGCATTGGGTCAGAGAACAAAATTTTGACTTTTTTTTTGTGTGTGTGTTTGTCTTAAATGCACTGAACCATATCCATGTTTATCTTGTATTGTGTCCTTGCTTTGCAAATTCCAAATCTCGTCCTTTCATTCTTATCTTTTTGGTCTCAGCTGAACTGATTTGAAGTTTTTCTTAGCGCTCTCTGCGTGTGTGGAAATCATTCATTGAAAAATGTTGTAGATATTGCGACCCTGTTTGGTGGAATCTACCGGGCTGGTGCTTGCACTCCAGTGCTAGGCACTGCCATGTTCTCATGCGCCGTCATACCATATGTCGAATGTTGCATATACCCTGAGGATGTCAGTCCGATCACTGAATTCCCGGGCTGTTTTGAGAGTTTGCCGTGAGCGCGCCTTCGCTGTTGTCCCAAAAGGCTGTCTTGATAAGTTCATTTGAATTATAAACCTATCAACGTTTTAACCAATGTACACATGAATGTGTTTTATACAATCCTGGCATCCGCTCCCAGCTTATCCCAGAAACATTATTTCTGAGTTGGGTATTCTAATAATAATAGACTGAAATTAATAGACTTATTTCCAGACTTTCCCCTCTTGCACAAAGTGTTGTAGTGATTGTAACCATCCTACATGTTTCATGTTGTTGTGATTTGTTTGAACAGGGTTTTTCTAACATTGTTATCCTAAAATGGGGAATAACTATAGCCAAAAATATTTTCTGTTCAATAATAAAAAGCACATTGTATGGGCTGGTCTGAATGGAACAAATTAAAATCACAAGGAAGTATTTTCCTCTCCTAGTCAGGGCCTAACAGATACTGCAGCTCCAATGATGAACAAAGAAACAATTTTTAAAAACACACGACAGAGTCTTTAGGAAAAAGCCAGCCCCAAGATGGGCAGAATGTTCACAGAATTTAAAATCTTTGTAAGATTGGAGAAGGGATTTATGTCATGATTTGGCATCAGAGGCGGTCTTTCCAACCCAATTATTTTTACCTGGAATCTTTTTATGAAACAGTACTGCTACAATGTCGCTGTGAAGAGAAGGGTATGTAGTCTTCTTTTTCCTTAGAAGTACATCGAGCAACAAATGAGCTGTGTTGTCCACCAGTATTAGAAGAGAACCTCGAGAGTTTGAAGGCTCGATGTTTAAATGTTTTTATTTCGTTCGGGAAGGTCAAGCGCATCTGTTAAAACAATTGTAGAACACGAAGGCAGCCAGAGTGGACTCACTTGACGTCTCGAAATCAGGAATGTGCCGTCGAGTGATCGCTAAATTACCCTGAATGGAAGGTGAAGATGGGATATAACAGGAGGAGAAGGTGATTGATGGCGGAGGGGGCGGGGGCTTCGGTACAGAAGTAGGTCACAGGAAGCAGTGTAGACTAAAGCTTTCTCGGAGCAACGTTTGATAAAATAATGGCAGGTCCTCAATGACCGGCGAGGCTAGACTTCTTTAAGTAGGCAGTGAATTTCAAAGGGGAGAAAATAAAGATGGACAGCTCGGGTTACATCAAGACTCATTATCCTCGACACTGTCAGACCTCTCTCTGACTCTGCTCAGGGCTGCTTGGTTCTGTTTGGGAGGCGTCCAGCGCACAGTATGTTCTTGGCAGAGACTGGGATCTAGCCGTGACATCCAGAAAATGTGGGAAGGCTCTGCCAAATCAAATGGGTCGAGTAACTTGGGCGGCGAGGAGAACACCAGGCTTAAAATGACTCCAACTAAACAACTGTATTTTCAGTTTTTTTGACTTACCTCAGCCATAACAACAAAAAACGAGAAAATAAAAATCACAAATCTGCTTTCCTTGCATTCCTATTTCAACAGTTTAATTTTCGTTTTGCTATTTGAGTGTGTACAGCAGTCCCCGGCGTACCCACAAGTCAAGCCTCAGAAGTGCTATAGAAGATTCCGAAACTCTATTCCAGTGAATAAAATAGCATTGGAAAATTGACTCATCAGATAATCTGCTATGAACTGGGCAGAGAGGTATCAGGTAAGTATTGTAGGGACCTATACAACGACAGCAAGTGTCAGTCAGTTGTTAGGTCTGGATCCTGAACTTGTTCAATGGGCTTGGTACTCCTATTGGATATTTTGAGTTAGCACAGATGTTTTCACCTTGCACACTTTCCAGTAGACATAAATACGATACACTCACAGCATTCAGTCAGCAATTCTCAGTCACGGCACCCTGTCTGCGGCCTACTCTCTGCAGTTCTGCTCCGGCCCTCTGTAAACCCCAGAGACAGGGGTTTCACAGTTATTGTTAGCGGAGGATAAAATAAGAGTGCTATGTCATCCCTAACTGGTGTGTCTTATAATCGAATATCTGTTTCCTATCACCACCCTGAATTACCTAAATATGGCATGTTTTAATTGTACTTAAGCAAATTAGCAGTGCAAAAATCTTCGGAATCTTTTCTCATTCATACAACGGTACCCAAAAACACTACGTTCTCTTTGTTTTTTGGGGGGGGTTTTTGTATGACGTTAATTCATTAATATGTATGATTTCAAATAAATAAACAATAATGTGATTTAATTGACATTTTACAAACATAAGTTTACAAAACACATATAAGATATAAGATTATTCTTTAGGATCAGTGATGTCATTATGGCACTGTGTTCTTGTCAGCCAATGTGAAAGTCTGGTCACGTTTTTGGATTAGAATAGTCCATGGGAAAGCATACTACTCACAGGACTGTGTTCCAATTCTGTGGATTTTCTGCTGCTTCCCAGAAACATTTCACAGCACTTTCTTGTTTACAGATCAGTTACAATAACACTGCAATAACAGGCAGCCCTGATCTATTTAAGTATCATATGATTAAAGCCATTAGTCGGTGATCTCACTAATATACCGCATTAATGGATAAGGCGATGGTTGTGTTTTTCAAGCATGTGCGTGGGTGGACAATCAACAACCCCGATTGTCTTTACTTCAGTGTTTCTTGTTGCCATGGGAACAAGGTCTTTGGAAATGAAAGTAAAGCTATGATATTCGCACTTGTGTGAGGCTGCCAGAAAAGAGTTGCGGGTACGCTGTCATCCCTGATTGGTGTTTCACAATCCTAACTAATGTCATAAATCTCCTTAACTGGCTTAAGAGCCTTCCTGTTTTTCATTACATCAGTTGGGGGTATTCTGAGATCTCTTCCATTTATCTGAAAAGAATATGTGCACAAAGTGAGGGTAGGATGTAGTACAATCGCATTTCCCTCAATGCTAGGTTCAAAGAAAAAAAAAAAAAGACGTTGGTTTATAGTCATGGCTCCCTGAAATAGAAATATTAACCCATCACTAATGACTGATTGCATGTGCCCTGGAATATCTCCTGAGAAATGGCCGGTCCTCTCCTGGAATGGCCTGTAACCTTCTTAGGTAGAGCCAGCTTGCTGGGCTGATACGCCATCTTGAGGCTCTAATAGGCGTAAGGACGTTGATGCTACGTCGACAGACATCGGAACTAGTCCGATAACGCCGGGACTGCTGAGAAGGTCGAAGCTTGCATGGTAGTCTGCATGTTATACTCACAAGTTACATCGTGTTGCAATGATTGTGTGAAAAACACACAGAAGAACACGCTAATGTTCAAGGAAAACTAAAACAACTGGAAAACAAATGTTTTAACTGCTTTATTTTGGGAGTGAAAAGGAATGCTAGGCCCATGGAAGAGCAATGGGAGTTCCCTTCCATAGGCACACATGGCCGCTACTGAGCTAGCAAACTCATTTTAGCGACCACACACAACACTAATTTTAGCGACCACACATAACACTAATTTTAGCACATGGTTTCTTGCTTAAAACAGTACACAATTGTGAAAGACAGAAATCGAATGTCAGACGGTACAAAACTGGGAAAAACTCAGCCTTCGATGTCAAGTTTTTGTACGTTTGAGGTAAAAAGAGAACAAGGGTCATGGCCGCTGTCCTTCCATAAGGTCACAGATGTTCGCCATCTGTCACATTCTCGCGAGATTTTCCATATCTGCTCAGTTATTTCTGTGTTCTTAGAGAAATAACCCATTGGGTCAAGTTTTGCATCTGAAAGGGAACTGAGCTAAAAGACCAGAAAAATACAAGATGGTATGTTCTATCTTCAAATCAAATATAAACAATGCTGTTTTTTTTATTTTTAAATTGGAAACCTAGAACAAACAAATATAGTTTTCAACTACAGATGGTATCAGCCTCTACAGTTAGATGAATATTTCTATGTTACACTGGTGTTACTTTAATATTGAAAATGAACCACGTGGATTGGGGTTGTGTGGAATTTTTAATGAAGACATAAGAGTCATCTTTTGAAAGTGAGTCACAAAGTCCTGTGAGACTTTACTTTAATATAAGGAGCTTTGTACATTTCTCCTCTTGGAAACGCAGAAATGAATAAGACTTGCATGGAAGGGTTTTTCAGCTTGATCACCAGGGCTCCCAAAGGGGATAAGTTAGTTACCAGATGGCATCAGATACAATCCCAGCAACATGAAGTAAAGCTCAGTGCGTTAGGAACCACTCTGAACTGTTTTTCATTCAATTTTTCTAACTCTTTATCCTCACAGAGCACCTAAAACTCTGACTGTCACGCCATTGGTGTCATACCAAGAAAGTGCCAGCATGGTGTACTTTTCAAGACATCCTTTCCAGGAACTGAGTGAGGATCTAACCTCTGTTCGACATGTGGTGTCCATTATTATCCAAACAGATTATTATTTAAACGAGCTCAGTTCGTGGAGACATGCTGCACGTCGCCCCTCTGAGTACACCTGGGTGAGACGTAAAATGCATGACTCTCTTCCATTACCAACTCATACACACATGCAGATAACAGATTTTGAGTGGATGCCTACCAAATTCGATGAAACAACCATCCTTCTGGCAAAGGCTATGGATCTGCCAAGAAATCTACCAGATGTTGCCACTGGCATTGCTAGGTGAAGGTATGTGACTCATAATGGCCAAAGAGGCATCTCTTCATAGAGATTACAAACCACCTGTGTTGATTAGAATGTCATAATCTTCAATCATGCTTGAGATTTGACTATGCTGAATCAACAAACTATAACAGTGGCACTTCTGTGGTTTGCTGTATGGTGATTTTAAAACACAGTACACTCTCTGTGTTTAATTCACTGTAAAGTGAGGTTGAGGGACTGGGAGCAGGGTTATCTCTAATTGTTCCATGTGACCTGTTTAGTAAGATAGGACATGTAACAGGCTCGTGGAACCAAGATCAGCCACTTGCAAACAATGCTACTCTCATCACCCAGGCCTCTGAACTCCCACTCACGTTTATGCTTCCAAAAGCAAACACACCAAGTGGACTAAAAATAAGCAAGGCTGTTTAAATGACTAGCCGCCACAAATTTCTCATGTCTTTATCTGAACTCTCAAAAGACGACTGGGGAGAGGACGAGAGGGAGGAGAGGTGTTAGGCTCGCATTTCAAATCAGATTTTCCAAAGTGGTAACAAAATAGCTTTAAGGTCCCATTTATGATGTGATTCTAAACAATGCCTGGGAGTCCTATTAAAAAGTAGGTCACAGTGTTATTTTTAGGGCTCATCGCAAACCATTTACATGGGCAACCGGCCAGATTTAGGAAGAAATATTAGCAACTGGAATGCACAAACAGACAGGGAATAGCTATGAAATCGGTTTGCTGAATGTGGTAAACTAACAATGATCATTTTGTTTTAAAAATGAAAGCCCTCCTGCAGGGAGGAAAAATGGAGGAGCTGGGGATGTGGAAACAGCGCTAGCTTTTTGGTTTGTCCTCGCTGAACTGGCCCCGTCTAATGAATCTATCAAGGCCCAGGCTTCAAGTGGGCTTTTTCAGCTTTCGCTTCCTGGCACATTGCCGAGAACTTTTAAGGAAACACAGTTGTTTGCTGTTTCTTTCCACTGTTTGAAGTGGGTCTGTTAGGAGATGGCTTGACAAGGAAGAGGGTGTTGAAGGAATGGAGGCAGCATCATGCATGCCACAGATGAAAGTCCCCACACAAATTACCCATAGGCTGAAGTTAGAAACCTGAGGAAAGGAAACTTCTCGCTTCTGTGTGAGGCTTTTTGTAAACTTTCTCTTGGTGCTTCATCTTGCCTCGTTCAACGGTGGAGACTTGGGAGAAAGAAAAATAAATCTGTTGTTTAACAAGAACAGATCTTCGCTGCCAATTTGTCCCTCAAAAACAATCATATTGTGGTAGCTGTCAACGCTGATTTGATTCCTTGTTCTGAGATAAGCGTGAGCCGGAGGACTTTTGAATTTCTCTTGTGTTCGGCTGCTCCTCATGTGAGAAACTCATGTGAGGGGCCGCCTTGGGTGGGCCTTTGCTACTGATAAATAATGGACGCAAATGACTGCAGAGGAAAACAGATGATAAGAGTACTGGACAGAACAAAAAGTCACCCCTTGTCCTAGCCAGAGATTTACTTCAAATTGTTGAGACAATTGCCTCTTCATAACCTCAGCTGAAAAACTCCAGTCAGTACAGTTTAGAATTGTAATTTTCTCTTTCATAGCTTTTCTTTTCTCTCTTGAGTGTAAGAAGTTAAACCAACTGAATGCATTTAAGATCACTCAGGGTTGTGTTGTTGCATGAAAGCCTGAAAAATATTTTTTTATATGAGGAGGAAAAACAATAAGGAAAATGAAGCAGAAACCTTCAAAGTTAAGAGGGATTAGATGAAGATCAAAATGAGAGTTTTCATTATCTTAAAAGGGTTACACAAGTCAGTGACCTGCTTGGGTTTGTGCCAAGACACCGAGAATGGAACTGCAGAAGCAAGCAAGATGGTTTTCAGCACAAGAGTCACAACAAATGGGGAGAGGAAGGGAACGTGCTGGGTACATTTCTCTTTAAGGGGGGAAAAATTATATTAAGGATATGTGATGTAAGTGCTGGCAATACAGTGACTAGCAGAGTGTACACTATTTATTATTACTGGCAATTTAGACTAGCAAATTACGATGTAACATTAATGTCACAGTAATAATTTCTGCACATATTTTAATCTCAGTTTCTCTTCTACAATTTAATCTTGCAAACACTTTTTAGAAGCTAATTTGATCAGGCCTACCTAAATACGAAAGGGCTTCAGAAGTGTACAAGTGTTGTACATTTCCCCACATCAAAAGACTGGCATGTAGAATTATAGAATTATGCAAAAAATCTTTGTCATTTTAAAGGGGGGAAATGATCATTTTAACTTTTAGCCTGGTGTTAATATGGTTTTCTTGTGAAGTGTTAAGGGGTTGGGTAGGTTCTAAGTGTGTATTCTTGCAGAATCCAACAGCAACCACTTCATGTCGGTGAATTAAGACTGCCACCTTGTGGTAAGGATCTTTTACGGTTCAACTTCAGAAAGAACATTGTAGTGATGAAGTCTGACCATGTTGTCTGTATTGATGAAAGTATTGACGGAAACCACAAACCACGTTTGGGCAAGGTTCCCTTTTGTAGACTGATGCTTTTGACTTTTGATATCGACCAGTCGAATCCATCAGTGAAGTCCAGAAAGTCGTTTAATGTTAGCCACCATGGTAACGTTTAGCCACTCGTTAAAGTGAAAGGCTTACTCCTTACTAAATAAGAGTAAAATAAATGGATCTGAAGAGCAATACCCTAACCACCTTTCTATCCGTCATCCGCACCGACTTGCACTGACAACAGGCCGTAACGGGGGATCTACTCGTGGAAGGCAGTCGCAGCAGCAGCCCCAGCAGTGCAGCAGAATGACCTTAACTTTGTTTACATTGCACGAGCTCAGTTACAGCTATTGCATCAGCCTTGGCGAGCTTTCTCCTCATCCTTGGCTCACCGAAGGCAGAGTACGTGCTGGGGGAACCGTGAAGCTTCTCCGGCTCCACATTTCTGCCATTCTCATGAAGCCTCTCATGTTTTTTAACACTTTCAAAAAGGCTCCCAACCCGCCATGATTCTCTGGGTCTGTTCTGCAGTGATGGTTTAGGTAATACTGGAGATTTAAATAGGTTTGTTTTTTTGTAAATAAGTTAAAAGAGAACTTGTAAAATAGTGCATGTACTTCATTCATATGGAATTTCATTTGAAGTGTAGTCAGATGACAGTTTATTTGCTTGTTGCGTAGTGACAAAATACTAGAAAATGCTGAGGTCATACCAAATCATATCCAACAGATGGTTCCTCAAGGGTCCTAGGTAGCAATGGCAATGAAGTATGACACCTGACCACATGAACCCTACTGTACGGCACCATATCCCATGAAAAGAGATGATGGCTTCTCATGTTTGCAGATTCAGCACCATACTCACTAAACACAAAAAAAACACGTTTATGTTCAGCATTGGACTAAATACGGTATAATCGTCATGTGCTTGGGCATTCCTGTGCTGTCAGGAGTCAGACACACCCTGCGGTAACTCCAGAGATACGACCACCATTTGGACTAGGGAACATCACCAGATATGCGTTATCAAAATAAAACTCTGCCCAAGCTGGTTTACATGTGTGTGTGTGCAGATGGGCGGACCAAAGGACAGACACATGAGCGAGTCCCTTGTGTTTTTTCTCAGAGCCCTCATTATTTTTTAGAGCAGTCGGCAGGGCTTTTGGCCACACATTTTCAATCTGGCTAAGTGTCTTCAAGGGCAGCGATTACCTGACTCGAGAGTTAAATTAAAAGGAGGTGGGTCACCAGGCCTAGGCTAGACTGTGTGTTCCTCTCACCAGCCCCCCCGTGGCCCAAGGCAGATGCCCCAACAGAGGTTTCCACTCAAGCTTCACACCTGCAACGTACTAGAACAAGCTGTGGCTCGCTATCCTTTCACTTATCAGAGCAAGGTGCACAAAACTTTAACTATTCCATCTGGAATCTGGAAAAACTTGGCAGAAAGTCGAGACTACAAACAAACCTCATATTTGTTTTGCAGTCTTGTCCTCAGATGACAGCTGCGGCCCTGAGTGATGCCTTTGAACCTCAGCGGGAAGCCAGACCACAGCCCACAGCTCCATCTCTGCTGTGTTTCTGTATGCTTATCGCCTTGTCAGGGCTACCTTTTGTGTCCGTTTCATGTTAAATAAACATTGGCTCCACAGACCTTACAGATACTCCAGTTCCGTTTCTCCTGCTCATGCCTTAAACTCGACCGAACATCACACACACATTTTTCATCTGTCAGCCAGAGTCATCAGGCAGACATGTAAATTCTTCCAGATAGCGTGCTAGTAGTTATTGGTAGTTCTCATTTGTTTCTTAAACTGCTGTTTCTGCCAAATGTCTTTGTGAGAAAAAGAGGAAGGTATAATTTATTGATGGCAAAATTCTTTGAAGAATTTAGTGAAGTAAAATAAAGCAGCCAGATAAAAGGCAGGACTTTACAACAGTTTTAATTACATGATTTAAGTTTTTCCTTTCATTTTTAAAGGTCAAAGGAACATTACTTGCATTGCATATTGCATGGATAAATAGTGGCCAGTTTATTAGGTACACCCAACTAGGGGGTTGGACCCCCCTTTGCATGGATTCTACAAGGTGTCAGAAATGTTCCACAGGGATATTGGTCCATGCTGATGCGATGACATCATACAGGTGCCGCAGATTCTATGGCAGTATATTCATGTCCCTGGAACCAGTCTGAGACAATAGATCCTTTGTGACATGGCACATTATCCTGCTGGAAGTCTCCATGTGACAAAGGGTCAACTGTAGCCATGAAGGTTTGCACCTGGTCAGCAAAGATGTTCAGATACACTGTGGCATTCAAACATTGCTCAGTTGCTATCTAACGCGTGCCAGGAAAACCATTAAACCACCACTGCCACCCTCTACTGGTGACACAAGGCTACTTATGCCAAATTCTAACTCTGCCATTGGTAGGACACAACAGGAGCTGGTATTCGTCGGACCAGTCAATGTTTTTCCACACTTATATTGTCCAGTGTTGGTGAACCCGTGCCCACTGGACCTGCTTCTTGACAGGAGTATACCCAGTAATACTCATAAAATAATACCCAGTACTTTTCAGAAAGACTAAGACTTCTTAGAGTCCAGCGTGTTCCGTCTCTTTATGTCACTCAGGTCAACAGGTATGAAAGAGTGCAGCGAGGGGTTTGGATTCTTCTCCACATACTCCTGGGGTCACCGGTTATTGCGTTCACTGCTCTATGTCCAAGATGTTGTTCTGCATACCACTGTTGTACAGCGCTGTTATTTTCCTGCATGCGGCCAACCTGTTACTTTGCACGGGTATTCTACTTCGACCTCTCTCATCAACAAGTTGTTTTTCGTCAACAGGATTGTTACTGGATGGATGTTTTTGTTTTTCACATTATTCTTGATAAACCCTAGTCAGAGTTGTGTCTAAAAATGGCTCAGGAGGCCCGCCGTTGCTGAGATACTGGAACCAGTGTGCCTGGAACTGATGATCATGCCACGCTCAAAGTTGCTTTGGTCTTTGTTTTGCCCATTCTAACATTCAGTCAAATAGTTTGGAACTGAATGCCTTAATGCCTGTCTGCCTGCTTTATATAGTCAATTTCTTTAGAGCAATATCCCCAGAGCCCTCGGGTTTGTCCTTTTAGTGTGTATTGGATGTGCAGAGGAGATGTGCATCTCAAAAATTAGAATATCATGGAAGTTTATTTTTTCCGTAATTTAATTTAAAAAGTGGAACTTTCATATATTCATTTCTGTATTATAAATTCTTTATTCTAATATTTTGAGATACTGGATTTTTGATTTCCATGAGCTGTAAGCCATAATCA
>JAOVYW010052199.1:0-23937 GCA_025775045.1 Hiodon tergisus | reverse complement strand
GGTGGCAATGGACACAAATTATAGCGGTAGTAGTCTAAACCTGGGCTAAGAGCTATGTTTCATTCAGTCATTTCGTTTGCACATTATCTGATTTTAGACCCCTTTTCGTAGGTCTGCTTCACTGAAATCCCATGTATCTGGTTTCTCCATCAGTCTTGGGCTCACTAGTCCCACCCACCATTGGCTTTGTTGGCTTATCCCCAACCTCCCAGTCAGCGTCACAGAGCTTTTATTTGCGTTGTAGGACCATGGATGATCCACTGGTGGGCAACACACATCCAAGAGAAATTCTCAGGCCCCTGAATTGTTTTTCATCTCTGGTACTACAAAACCATGGTCACAACAAAGTCCTGTTTAGTCCTTAAATAAAACTACTTGATACATTTTTAAGTATATACAGTATGTTTATTGAATACTTTTACTTATTTTTAACGTATTATTTTATTCTGCCGCTGTGTTAGCACTCTTCCACTTTCTGACCTCACACATAAAGTAAATTGCAGACTCCTAAAACAGCCACAGAATACACAAAATACATTTCAAAACCTCTAGAATGAAAAGAGGATTCTTGACTTCTACCAGTAGCTGACATTTCAGTAACTTTCCCTACAACGTATATTTTTCCGCAGAGCTACATTTTTAAAATGGTTTGAATACTACCAGAAAATACAGAACCCCACCCCCTCAAACCTCTGCAAGATGTGTAACCTGAGGTTATTTTAAAAAATGTATCCCAGGACATTGATGATTTGCGCTGTATTAACCCTGAAACTTTCACAAAATGTAAAAATGTATACGTTGCCATCTTTAGTTATATTTTTAACATCAAAAACATTCTTTCTTTCTTTCTTTCTTTCTTTCTTTCTTTCTATCGTACAAGAAAAGGCGGCTGTGGGAGCAAGGTTTTTGTTGAACGACAGCCAGGCTGGGCTGACAGTCTGCGTTGCCGCATGATTCATTCTTTCTGCGTGGAAATGTTCGGTCTTCCATTGCCTTTCAGAGAACATTACAGGATGAAGCCAGATGTCTTCTACTTCTTCGCACAACTGGACTTTTAGACCCATGCGTCTGACTATTTACCAAAAACAAGAATGTAGACTACTTCAAGGCCTGGCATTCCTTTTTCTTCAGGCTTAATCGTGTTTAGTGCTGAAGTTTAATCATTCTCTTGAAAACTATGTGACGCTTCATTTAAACACTGCAACGGGAAAGACAGAATATTTCCTTTCTGCTATATTTGAAAAATATGCTGGAGCACAGCATAACTGGAGATTATTTTATATTAAGCCTAGCTACACAAATAGTCAGGCCAACAGCCAAACATTTTATGCTGCACTGTTTTCTTCCATAGAGTTTTCCTTTTTCCAGTAAATTCTCTAACACATGAGGATCACTATGTAATTTTACAATGCAAGTACCTCCTAGCACTATTTACAAGTGAGTGAGTGAGTGAGTGAGTATACAGTGAGCGAGCGACTCAGGTCCTGTTTTGAGTACTTTTCAAGTAACACTACAGGACTACTGCATTAGTGACACTACTCAGGACAGATGGAAAAGCAGCTGCTGTTTTATCACTTTGTACATCAGGTTTCAGTGGAAGTTTGGTTTGATCATTAATAATTACAGGGCGCTGTGGGTACACATGTCACCAGTAATTAAAACCTTTAACTATAAGAAGTGTCTTTTGGTCCAGGGTGAAGATCAAGAAAGCTGAAGTGGTGACTAGGGAGAAATGTATTTTGTGACCTATTCATTTATTATGGCTGTGGCTGTTTCAGGAGTCTGCAACTTACTTCATGGTGGAGGTCAGATAGTGGCACAGTGCTAATCCAGTGCCACAGTGAAGGTTCTGGTTCTGGTTCAGAAACCTCTATTTATTTATTTTCACCTGATGTGACTCTCAAGGTAGGAGACAACCCTTCCAGTGCAGTTCAAACCTGACGTGAAACCTGAAAAATCTCTATGTATGTGAGATGCTAGAGCAGCTGGTGTGCATCGAGACCTTTTCACCGCTTGCACTACACCCCAGGGGACTCAAGTAACATCACTAGAAGTGATGCAGTGTTCCAAAGAGATGTATCAGTGTGTTTGTTATGGTTTTGAGATGTGCCCTACAACCCCCATATGTGTATAATTGCCCTGCATTGATAATTAAAGTATGGAGTATGAATGGAAGAGAAAAACTATCAATCTGTAGAGCTGTGAGAACCACTGACCTCACCAGTGACCTCTCTGCAGTCAGCTGTAGGTTAAAATCATCAATGTCTCCAAAATAGGTCAGAGAAGTCCATCTGCACTATTGTCCCTGTGTGCAGTGGCGGGATTCCTCATGGAGAACTGAGATGAGACGTGTAGCTCAGCTGGGGATTCCCGGCTGAAAATCCTAAAAAAGCACCCAATAAAAAATGAAGAACATCACAAGTTTGGCTGTGATATTTCTGTGGAACAAAAAAACAAGACTGGGTATATTATTTTAAATGAACCTTTCTTCTGGATCATTCAAACCCCTTATTCCCTGTTGAAAGGGAAATCTAGAGAATAACACACCTAACAATATCACTGGTGCAATGCTAGCCAGCTTAACCAGGGCACAATATGGAAATGACCACAACAGTATATAAAAAAATCATGATGTGTGAAATTACAATGAAATAATTGATACATTATATCAGAATACAGGTATCTATGGATATCATCCTGCTATGAGAAGACTCTGGATGTCTCAGTGTCATCACTACCATACGCAAACATTTATCATATGTGACACAACAGTAACCATTCTTGATATGTTTTTATTGGTTATAATGTACTCATGGTACGGTAATACTTTTTGTCTGCTGCCATTAATCTATACAAAAGACAATGTTGACAATAGCTTTGCAGACCTAAATCAGATTTCCAGATTCCTTAATGAATGCCCCAAAATGCACAGATTATAAGACAAAAACATTTGAACATAGATCTATATGTCATTTTCGCATGCAAGTCAAATTCCACATTTGGTTTTGCCTCTCCATGTAAAGAATTTTAGCATACAATGCAAGCAATTTTAACCAATTATTGTTTCAGCATCTGATTTTTTTTATTTTTATAAAAAAATTTTATCAAAACGTTCACGTTAGTTTTTGGAGACTTTTTATTTTTTTATTTTTTTTCAGACAAGGAGAGTAGAATAATCCAGTTATCTTTGTTATCTTACACACAAAATATTTTCTCTTTACTCATTTTTTTTTTAAAACAAGAGCTGTAGATTAGGAAATTCTGTCTGCCAAGTGAATCCAGCAATGTGGAGCCTAAGCAACTCCAGATGCTTGAAAATTCAACTTATGTGCTAGGGTAGCGATGTCCCCAGTCCATGTAGCCAATAAAGGCAGAGACACAGTGAACAAGGACCGAGTGACTCTGTATTAAAACCATGCATTAACTCCATTACTCGAAGGTACCGAATGCCAGCAGCCAGTTACCTGTAGAGTGCATCACTTAAAACTCTGGCACCACATGTTGCTAAAGGGTTAACTTCCTGTTAGTGGAAAAAAAAAAAAGAATAGCTTGTACTCAGATGATCAAGTTACATCAAAATGAAAATAATTTTTTTTTACCACTGAAAGCAATGCTGGATGTTTGTTTAGCCACTGGGGGAGCCCTATTCAGAATTCTCTAAATTGTGTTCAAGACTTCTGGTCTTTCCTTTTTATTCAGAATGTTTAAATAGCACAGGACAATTTAATCTGTCAGTTACAGGGTATGTATTTGTTAAATTAATCAGTTTGGTTTTTAAAAGTTGAATCTATACATTTTCTTCCATTGGATGCAGAAAAGCGAAAAATGTTAGGAAGTTCTTTTCTTTTTAATGTAAATCTTTCCTCATGGGAAATGTTTCATCCTAATATTTACATTTTTTTTTATAAATAAAGAGTTGAACCTTCACTAAAGCTGAGTGCTTCACGGCCCCGTCTGCCTATCTTGTCTTTGTTTCCTAACAAGAGGGATGTGTGTGTTTACTCAGTGCACTGGGTGGGGACAAGGGGGTTTGCAGGAGCCAGCCCCCTCAGCCCCCTCCCACACCCACTCTGGGTAGGTCCTTTTCTTCACTGGCTTTCTCCTTCACTTACACAGACCAGCTCACACACATGAACTCGGAGGCACAAACATGAGACAAAGCAGCTGTTAAGGGACTGCTCCACTGTCAGCTGAGGGCAAAGTGTATACAGTCTCTGTGTTCATGACAGGCTTCCTGTAGCATTAAGTCCATCATCTCTTCATCCTTAAATGGTGAACTAATTGGCAAAAAAACTAATCAACCCTACTCCTGATCCTATTCATCACCATTTTGCAAGTAATATTAAGTCATTGGTGTGCTTTGGCCAGTGGGAGCTCTTAGCATCTGCTTTTGTTCCGGCAGCACACACTGGGTATTATGGGTGTGGTAGGGTGGGACAAGGCGGGGTTTGTCTTGGTTCAGTTTTATGGTTCAGTGTGATAGAAGGAGCGGGAACATTGGAACTTGAGCTATGTGTCCAACAGGTAGAGGCAGGCAGGACAGGGAGGTGAGGAGATCTCAACTTACAAATCAGTAGGTAATGTGGTGTTGGAATAAAGCAACAACGCATCTCTCTCATGCACAGGGGTGAACAATGGTTCAGTGCTTTAAAAATATGCTGTCGGGAAAAGAAAGTCTGACTAAGTCTGATCCCGTGGTTCTAAAAGATAAATGTTTTACCTTCTGAGTAATTCTGTGTTGACTGGGTATTGTACATATACCCTCAAAAACTAATTTATCCTGGGATAGAAATGAATGATTGGTTGGAAGAGATGATTGTCGAAGCAAGTGGAGATGCAAACAGAGGGCCGTTCGCTTAGGGATGGTATGGCTGAAGGAATGCCTGCCTGCTAAGTGTCTTGACATGTCAGAGGCATGGGGGCGGGGGGCTCACTGGAATCAATTTGCACCCGGCCTTTGTGCAAGTTACATAAAAAATGTAAAGCCCATTCTGTCTTGGTTACAGCTCATTAGTTAGTCTACTAAACTAAATCTGTTCCCCTATGTTCAGTGTATTAGTGTGATAACGTAAATAATAACAATATCAATAATACGTTTTCACAACTTTTAAAACTGAATAAAGCAATAGTGTAACAGTGCAGGCAGTACTTCTTGCCAAATAAATGACTGATCATTTCCACAGTACTACAATTCGTCACTAGCCTCCACAAAGTCATCGTTACCTTTAATTGTAGCTGGCTACGTGTCTGGCTACGTGGGGGCAGATGTTGGCATAACATATTAGCGGTCCTCTTTGTCAATGTCTGGTGAGAAAATAAACAACACCACATCTTACGGCAGCTGTGAGATAGGCGTGCCTCATCACGAGCTGCTAGACGTCACTTTTTAGGTGCCCTTCTTCTCTTGTCAAATGTTCCGAGGCTCCCCTTTTTGTTGCTGTTGTTCTGTCTCCCCGAGGGAGTCCTGGAGAAGTCCATGAGAGAGGGGAACCATCGGGCAACCCTGGTGTTGGTGTCCTTCACCTTGGCTATCCCCTTTAAAAGAGTATAGTGAGGGATTAACATGAAAGGGCACCCTAATTGGTAGTCATACCAAGCAGTACCTCATATCAAGCAGTCCCCGAGGTTATCAACCAAAGAATACCTCAAAAGATGAGAAGCCTGCCAATCTCTAATGGCAAAGAGCACTTAAGGTATTATCAGTTCCCAGTCAAGCCCATTCTCTGCTATCACTCGCCAGGGTCCAACAGCTTTGGACGTTTCCTTCCTCATTGAACAACCTCTGGATACCAGTTTGAATGATCCACCAGCACCAAAATTTATTTGTGACTCCTGGCTGATTTTGGTAATAGCCCCACCAGATCCATACCAATCCTATAGAAGGGAATCTCAATTATGGGTAGTGGCTCCAAAGGGGCAGATGGTGGGCATCTGTGAGCCGTGTGCTGGTACACAGAACACCATAGGCCTGAAATCCTGGCCAGTCTCATCTGAGGAGTAAGGAAATTCTATAAGTCTAAAAGGCCCCTCACCTTTTCAACCACCAGGAGCCATTCACTTGATGAAAGTAGCAACTGGCTATACATGCCCTAGTCATTCATTTGGCCTCTTATCTTCAGGGTCTGTTGGCATGGGCTCATCCCGGGGCTGGAGATTGGTGCCTGGTGCTCCAGCTTCAAAGGGCCTTCCAAATTACAGTTCCTGGCACTGGTTCTCCCATGGTTCAGGTCCCCCCTGGGGCTGAGGCTTGGCTCTCTCTCCCCATCAGATTTAAAACATCCACTAAGTGCAGGAGGATAGTTCTGTGAGCTCTACCATGCTCAGGGCCCCATATCCTTCATCTCCTCATACAGGATGCTCCATAGAAACTTATCCTTTGCAACTCTATAGACAACCTGAGAGTCTGTGTACCGATCCAGCTTTAGCCACAGTTGGGTAGTCACCCAGAGAAGCTGCATAATCTTGGCGTGAGCCGAGACCTCTGGGATGTACGTCCTGTTGTGAAACTGTTGTGCTGCCACCACTGGCGATGACCCCAGCATCGGCAACATCTTTTCCTTCTGATGAGAATACAGGTGTGCCTCAGCTAGCGACCGACAATAGTAAGCCTGCTGAGCCTCACCAGTCAGGCAGGGGGCCAGGATTTGGGCACATTCAGCATGGTCCCACATCCCCCCTCAGTAATGACCTTGAAAGTATGTACATAGACTTCAGTGACATCCTGAGTGGTCAGCTTGGTCAATAGCTAATGTGATGTCTGGCAATGGTGTTTATTGCCCTCTGCCCAGATTCAGGGTGGGGTTGCAGCAGCTTTACCAAAAGCATCTCCTTGTTGACCTGTTGCTGTTGAAGGTAGGTCACTAGCAAATTTTGCACCATAGCATCCATCCATGATAGAGAGTGAAAACTATTTTCCTGATATTGCTGCTATTTCTCCTTTATTCTGGTCTCTGTGTTTTTCTCTACCACTAGCGGTCCAGAGACTCGTTCTCTCACTGTGTTGCGAGGAAGGAAGACACAAATTTGGGGTGCCAAAATGGTGTCCCAAGGGGCAGGGGCTGCTCAATGGAAAGAGTGAGGCGATGAAGGAGGTTAGTAATGGTGCCGAGTTAGAGAACTCGTTAGCAGTTCATTGGTTCTTTTAGGCAGACTCCGTGGTCCCCTTCGTCAGAGTCTGCTGAGAAAATAAACAACACCGGTAAGTGCTCACCATAGCTCAGTCAGTTCTCCCTTCTGAGCCCTCGTGGCTTGAAATATATCTCCCATAAAAAGATATGCATAGTAAATACTTCTGTTGGATTCTGTTGGACAAAGTTCCTGGATATTGTGCTGCTGTTGGGTGGGGAGGCCTTGGAGTGACAGCTGCTTCCCAGTGGCCACTCTGTAATCAGTCTATGCATAAGTATTTGTGTGGGTTTTTGCATGTACACGTAAGTGTTATATATGCTAAAACCTTTGAGAGATCAGGCCAAAACCAAACTTAAATTCATCCCTGAACCCCTAAAGAGCAGAGTGTGTTCATGAAGTAATTATGACATTCCCATAAAATAGAAAAGCAGGGGTCATTGTCATTTTTATCAGTGGAAAAAAAATATATATATGACATGAAGACATCATGTCAAAATCTAAAAGCTGCATAGAGCTGCTGGTGATTTGTTAAATACGCTATCAAAAGCTCTGTTGGTGTGTTAGAATCAAGTGCCTTACTAACACTGCAGCTTGTTTTAAGGACATTTTAATGGAAGGTTATGGAGAAAAAAGGGGCAGCTCATTGTGTAGTGGCAAAGGTGACAGGCTTGTAACAAAAATTGAGCCAGTTCCAATCCCTTAAGGAAGGTACTTAACCTGAATTGCTTCAGTAATTATCCAGATGAAGGAATGAAGAAATTGTTAGCTGTATAAGTCACTTTGGATAAAAGTGTCTGCTTAGCAACTAAATTGTATGGATTCTCTCAGAATTTGAAGAGGAGCAGATAGTGAAGCAGTCAATCAAGAAAATATATTTGCTATAGATGTATATATTAATATGGCTAATCTATTCTGATATATGATGAAGTTGGCATCTCTGCATTGGACTTTTAATGGATGGTACTCACCATTCTAATGCTAACCTCTTTTAGACATTAACTCAGACGAAAGCAAGTCTGTATAAAAACATTTTGTTTCAGCAGTGGCTTCACCACATAAAGAACACTGGCATTTTGGGGAGATATAACCAGTCAGATGGAAAAAAACAATCAGTACATTTCACAGACTTAACCTTTAAATTTACTCCCTGGTTTTCATTAAAGAAAAAATAGAGAATTCTTTTTTGATGACTCAAGTTCTGTTTAACTTTCTCCAGACAAAAAAAACAGTCTCTACAGAACAAGGAATTTTTAAAACAACCTCAGTTATACTCATAAAAGTTCCACGTAGACAAATGAAAACAACTTATTTGACAAAAAGGAAGGGTGTATAATCTTATCTAACTATATGTAACTATAGACAAGCCCAAACATACGGACTTCTGGGAGAAAATTGACAAGGGTATTTGTTAAATACTACAGTGCCTGATTTCAATTTCAATTTAAGATTTGGCATGTATTTGTCTAAATACTGATTGCTTTTCTCATCGCTATTGCTTCTGGGAAAGTTTGTATGCAATTAAAATATGTTTAAAATATAGGTAACGTCACACTACTGCACACAAGCAAAGACAGACATTTTGTGCAAAGGATAAGTGTTGGGATAATGAAATTTTAAACACGATTGACACCACCAGTGTCCCAGTGTGAGATAGTATGTTTTCACTGCGTCCTGAAACACCTGCGAAGCCTTCAGGGACTGACTTGAAAGGTACTGGGCCCCTATCTAAACCTCCATCAGAAACTTCCTGCCGCTGATGCCCCCTGTGGTTCCTCACACATTCGACCTGGAGTCAACCAAAGAGATTTAGGGGTGGAGGGTTTGGGGGGTGTCGTGCATGTGTGGTTGGCTCTAACAATTCCATGCAGCCCTCAGCTGTGCCACATGTGTGCTCCTCCCATTTTATTATCTCCCTTTTTTTTCAACTGAAGTTCGAACTGAGGACACTTACTGTTTCCCTTTTTTTCCTGCTTCATCCAGGAACACTCCCTTTTGTTGATGTGGCAGGCCTGTAAAATGACGTCCTGTTTCTCGTGTATTAATCACAGACACGTGTGGGAGAAACATTCATTCACATTCATGAGGAACATTCATGAGGAAGAACATGTTATACATGTGATGTTGGAACATTAACTGAACTGATTTTTTACGGATATCGGCCCACTAGAAATCAACAGTTAACAGTAACACCAAAAGAAATGCAGTCATACTCAATCACAGCCCAACGCTAAAACTTTCTTTTTAAATCTGCAGTGCCATGCCCTGTCTGATGGAGGGGTGTTTAGCTGCTCTCCCCAGTCACACCACCAGCAGAATGAGCAGAGTAAAGACTAGGATGTGTCTCAGTTTTTCCTCATTTTCTCAACTTTCCAACTTCAGCAGTGGAACAGACGAAATCTTACATTGTAACTGTAAACTCTCCTCCAAGAGAAGATCAGGAAAAGTCAGTTCATAAAAATGTAAAACCTACCATTTTACTGGTCCACTAGATTACCGAAGCAACCAGAAATCAAAGCAACCATTGTGTCCAGAAGAGGCAGGTGAAAACTGGACAGCTTGGATCTTTCTTCCCGCCGCTCCCCAATGTGCAACTTCCTTTGCTGACCTATAGGGGGAAACCTATATGCTGTCAGCATGGATTAAAAGGTTTGCATATCTGAAACAATTTTGGTGAGAAGACCAAAACAGTATACAGAGCATACAGTTTCACATGAGTCACTTTATTCTTACCATAAGCCCAGTGAGATCTAACATTGCTCTTTAAGATGCATCTGCCCTGTATAATTTGTCTAAATGTCCATACAAAATATCTGTTTTGGCTTACTTATATTATTTACAATGGATAGTTTAATATAGGAAGATACTGAATATTTTACTGTTACTTGCAAAATAGCCATATATAGAAAATAAGCACGACTTTTGTTCTCATCAGGATTTATATTGAAAAGTCATATAACACGAGTTTTTCTTCTATAAGGATTCATTATATTAATTTATTTTTTTAAGTTTTTTTCATGTCAATCAGATACGAATCAAACAACATACAATGCAAATAAGTTTATTAACTTATACAGTACTTAGGGTTAGGGTTAGGGTCGGGGTATTTATTTAAAATATTAGATAATTTATACACTGCTCTACTCTAATTAAACTTTAACCCTTAATCTTGATTAATCAAAATTTCAGGATTACGGATATTAAACCTGTGTGGCTTTTTATAACGGGAGCAAGACATGTATTGTGCAACTGCACACCTTTTTGGATGGACCATTCCAGGTCACTCACAATGTCTTCACTGTCAGCATTTAAGGCAGGACACCACTGAGATAGGCTGCCAGCGCCACAAGGAACCAATAATTTTCTGGCAAACGATCAGTTGAATATCAGCGTGCCAAGTTAATTTGTGCAGACACTACTATTTCTCACTCCTTGCTTTCTGCACAGGTCTTTTATCTGTCTCCCAGTTATTGCTTGCTTTGGCTTCAATGTAGGTGTACTACATTTACGGTCAGTGAAAGAGTTAAACAAATTTTGATATGAATCAGGCATAATGAGTGGATCTCCTTGCCATTCCCTGATAAATAGCTGTGGGGGATGTAGCAATGCCAGAAAGCTGAAAAGACTAATTTCAAAGTTTCCTTTTGCTCAGACGTTCTTTTACAGGGGTTACCCCTGGATGTTTCCAACAGGCAGGAGGTGTGGATCGGTGGTCATTTTCCAGTCATGAATAGTCATAAAAGAGGCTGCTGTACCCTTTACCTGCCTTCTGTTACATATTGCGGCAGCAAACTAGAGGGTTTATGGAATCCTGTCACGAAGATGCAGTGCTCTGGGATTGTTTGATCTCTCATGTCATTCCCTAAAGGACTCTTAAGCAAAAGCATTACATTGAAAAATATAGCTCTCAACTTAATCATGGAGGCTACCTTAATTTATAAATAGAATATCTGTAAATTAATATTGGGCTTTCATAATGCCGGGCCTCAATGAATCCTTGTGGGAGCCAAAGCCCCTTGCTGAGTTAGTGGGCCCAAACTGGGCTCTGGTTCCCCATAAACCAGCCCCAGACCCAGAGCTGTCATAAACTCCCAAGAGTGCCCAACACCCCTGTTTCAGTCACACCCAGATATTCTGATTTAGAAAATCTCATGTGTGACAATATATCTTATCAAGCAGAAGTTCTGCTACCGTGTGGACCCCAAAATTTAACCCATGATCATTAACACTCCCAAAATCTCCCATGCCTTCTAGAAAGATGGAGCTCTTTGATCTAGCTATACATATGAGCTAAAAGACTATATCACAGCAGCAGATTGTTGCTAATAATTTGCAAGGTATAAATAAAAATGGCTTTTTATTTATCACAGAGATTCTGGATATTTGTATGAACAACAAAGGGTTAAGGCTCTGCACATTAAGCGTGCCTAACACAAAGCTCCCTCGTCAAGTACCCTCCTGTTGTAACATAAGTGGAATGTTGGAGCTGAGGAGAAGACGTCTGCAATATAAAAAAAACTGTCACAGCAAGACACAACTCAACAAAGATGCAGGACAAGGTCTTCACCTACTGCCTTTGTCATGGCTTTGAATCCATTAAAAAATATATTGGATTTCGTTTTTTTGTATTTATCCAGCTTTCTTGTTTAAAAAAATATTGAATATAGGGTTATAACACTTTTCAGAAACCCTGGCGACTATAAACTATAAACAGTTCAGGAGCTTTCCTCTCAAATAAGAAGTCTAGCAAGGACACTAATACTAAACTTTCACAGTTTTTAAATATACTTAACTTTTACTTACTGGGGCAGCTTATATCTAATTGAAGAATACTTGCATATAGTGAACAACTTTTTCTTCAAGGTATCTTGTCAGAAAAATATTTCAATTTCATTAGAACAGAGGCAACAAAAGACTATTTTGCGGAGTACGGACAAACAAAACATAATAAACAATACATTACCCATAAGGCATTCATAAAATTTTAGGGTCTTTCTGATGGCAGTTTAGTATAAATTTCTAAAGTTGCAGAAGACATATGAGTCTCGGCAACATTCGCTTGTTCCTCGCTTTGGCTGCTATGTCCACAGACAATGTTCATTGACTTCATATTCCCACCACCATCTGCTTTTGTCATTAAGCTTTAAAACATTCTTGGAGAGGTAAGGTAAAAATGTTCAGGACCATGCTGGACGGCACCTAAAAACGAACAGTGACTGGGAACAGAGTTTGAATTGGATAAAGAAAGTACAAGAATATCTCCTGGAGCGGGAATATCCTTACCTGCCAGGTAACAAACCTACTGGCACTCCAGCGTTTAACCAAACCAAAACAAGAAACAAGAATTCATGGTATTTCAATAATGTGGCCCATTCATTTAAATAACAATTGCAATCCTGTGAGGAAAAAGGTCTCTACAAATGTTTACATATATGGCTGTACGTTCCTGTTTCTTAACCACTGGCTGCACATAAACGTGCATGATCTTTGTTTAAAAACACACAGATTGAAGAAGAGAAGATGCCTATTAATCAAAGACTCATCTTTTTTGCCACCACATCAAGCCCAGCTCTGATTCTCATGTAGCCCTTGAGGAACCTTGTGGAACTTCATCCTGAAGTTTCTGGTGAAGACATGAATGAACCTGCCAGACACATTCAGGAGCCCACTTTTGAGCTGAGACTCCAATATAGCGTTTATATTCAGCATTAGAGAATGTGCCTTGAGGGTTACGAACAGTTACTCAAAAGATACAATTGTTTCTGATGTGTTTCTGATTTGTTTTTGTTTTTAAATATTTTTCCTAGAAATCAACGATGGAGCATGATTAGTATGTACACTCTCTGATTGGTTAAAAAAAACGATGACATACTTTTAAAAAGCATTCATGTATTTTAGAAAACAATCTGTGAACCCATTAATCCACGTAGCTTTGTGCAGTGATCTTACTTAGTGCTTCCGAGTTCCAGACCACACAGTTATTTGTTCTAAGACAGGAGGACAGGAAACCCACCCCTGAAAGTTGTCTTTGTTTTCTCACAGTTCTTATCCTCAGAATGTAGTGTCCTCCCCTCCATTTAAACATTGGACGGACCGGTGCAGGGGTGGGCAGGGAGCCTGAGCCTGGCTGTGGATTCTGACCATGCTCTCCTCATTTTGCCTGGCAGGACACCAGCAATAATAAAAGAGAAGGAGGGAGCCTGTCGGTCGAAGCGCTCAGACCCTTAACACAGCAATCTGTGTAGGGCACGTTTTCACCAGTCTCTAATTTAGGACACATTTAGAGGGAGTATTTTCGGGTTTGTTGCTCATGCTGAGAAGTGGAATCAAAGTATATAGTTTTATTTCCAACTCAAGTATGTTTCAATGCACTCTTTCCTGTGTGTCTTACGAGGCAGGGGTTCTTTGTTCTCACATCCAAATGGTCCTTGAAATCTGTTTTTTCAGTATAATATTACTGCTGTTAAGCCCTTTTTGGGCTTTGTAAATACTAAAGTTTACTACAAATCTAACTTGATAAGGAATGAAACCGCATTCTTTCACATTTAATTTTATTAGTATTACTATTATTGAAGTAAGACAAAGACATTTACTTGTGAATGCCGCACAGCTACAGTGTAAGATAATAGTGCAAACTGTCTTCATGACTCACTTCTGATGCACTCAAGATGTTTCGATAATTCTTAAAATATGTGTAATACCTTCAATGAATCAAATTTTAATTCTTCAGAACTACAATTTTCTGAAAAGACTTCAAAGTTTTTATGAGGCAATGTGCACTTGAATCAGGTACATGAGATAAATTATTAACAATCTGATTGTATTTGAGAAAGATAATGAAAACAGCTCCTACTTACATAAAGCATAAAAATGATCAATTAAATTCCATTTAGCCCATCAGCGATACAGTACCCGTCAAGATACGTAGGTTGTGATACGATACAAGGGTGAAAGTGTAAATCCAGACCAGTACTATATAACACAGTGTATGATGAAATCAATAATGTCTTCTATCAAAATGGTATTACGTGAGAAGAATACCTGGATTACTATATTGACACGTATTTTTATACCTGTGCATCGATCGTATGGTTGAATCGTCACACTCCAGCTGTGTTCCCTTTTCAACATGCCTTAGAAGGAAAGGTGTGCCCCGAGGCCATTTTGAAGGGTGCCACATTCCAAAAGACTCAAAAATAGGCCTTTTAAATGGGGTATTCCTGAAAGGTCTTTGAGATAAGAAATGTTTTATTTGTATACACTAATTGCTTCTTTAAAACTTAATGGCAGAAAGAGACTCGCTAATCACGTAGAAATATGTGCATACATATATGGTATATAATAGCCTTTTTTTCTGTTTATGAGAGGAGGATATGGTTCTTATAAAAAATGTAAACACAATGAAATACAATTTCTTAAATGTGATTAGCTGGTTGCCAAAGTTCTGATTTGGTCCCAGCCAAAGTCGATAACGTTAATTGCTCTAGCTAGCCACTTTGTATTTTAAGTCACTCCCAACTAAATACTGTGCTACTCATTTGCTGTATGGAGAAGCACCATGGTACTAAAACACTCTAACCCTAACCCTCTTCTTCAGTTATAGAAAAACTTAAATGTCCTGTAAAAAACATAAAAACTGTAATCACTGCAGCTAAAGCCAGTGGAAAAATCTTTAAATCTATCCACACTCACTAGGAGGGATGCTAGGTTCTCTCATCCTTATTCAATGGCAAGCAAACTGGTGCAAAAAAGCTTAAAACATATGCATTGGTTTATGAGTACATGCATTTGTGTGTCATTTTTAGTATTGGTTTATCAGCATATATTTGGGTTTGATAGCATTTATTTGCTTCCATGCATATTGATTTCCTGGCATTTCTAATTTTATTAATGTTGGTTTTAAAGCATTGGTTTGCTAAGATACAGATGGGGGATAAATTAAAGGAAAAACATACTGTGAAGGAGGCTCTGTTATGTTGTGAGGGGATATTTCCTGGCATTGTTTGGGTCCACTCATCCCCTTAGAGAGAAGGGTCAAAGCAAATCATCACAAAGTTATTCTGAGTGATCACCTTTATTCCATGGTGAAACATTTCTAATCTGATGGGAGTGGTCTCTTCCAGCATGAAAATACTCCCATCCATAGGGCACGAGGGGTCACGGAATGGTTTGATGAGTGTGAAAATGATGTGAATCGGTGTCACAGGTTTCTAGCATATTGGTTAGTTGAATTATACTGGTTTGTCTGCATATATTCATAGCTAGCAGATACATATACATTCTGGTTTTTTCTGGTTGTCAGAAATGTCCCACAGGCATGTTGTTCCATGCTGATGTCATGGCATCAAGCAGTTGCCCCAGGTTAGATGGTGAACAGCCAAATTGGGTTGAATTCTTGGAACTACATAGGCCACTGAACTTGCAGTTAGGTCCCTGGAACAATTCTGAAATACATTTTTGCTTTGGCACATTATCCTGCTGGAAGTATTTATGAAGGGTAAACTGTAGTTATAGGGGGATGCATCTGCTCAGCCATAAAGTCCAGATGCACAACAGATACACTACCGTCACCAGCCTGTACCGTAGACAACAGACAGGATGTATTAGTGTTTTACTAAGGTTTTTTAAAGCTGGCTAGCTCGCAAGTTAAGAAATTTACTATCTGGTGGTTACAAATCATTTTAAATAGCAGCCATTTTTTACCACTGCTAACTTCGTCAGGTGGGATTTATCCACTTCAGTCCAGAAGAAACTGAAAACTTACTTGTTCTAACTGCACCTTCTACTTTAAGAATCTAGTATTCTCACTATATACTATATAACTGTTCTTAAACTACCTTTTTTTATACGTGTAGTCGTGCAGTTTAACAGGTTCTGAAAATCTTTCATGAAGCAGTCATACGGTTGTAGGTAAATTGCATAGCAGTTAGTTGCTATGTACGTTATCTCCTTAGCTATATTCCTTCTTACTGCACTTAACAATAGGACAATTTTTTGGCCTTTGAACTATAGCACTTACGTACAGCACTCTGGGTAAGAGTGTCTGCTGACTGACTTAAATGTAAAATGTAATGATTAAAGAATAAAAAAGTTATGTTTTACTGACATCACATAGATCTTGCTATTTGGGCAGCAAACAAGTACCAAGTGAATAATAAAAAATCACAACTGTGGGACATGTTCTAGCAATTTTAGAAAGTGATCATAATTACAGAGGCAGTACAAATGCACAGTAAAGTCTGTATATATTTATTTCGTATATGTTGCATTGTTGATAGTAATGCTTCCCAAACAACCATCCCAAAACTGTTCGAAAAATGCTGGGTATGGGACAAAGTGTGAAAAGTTTTATTTCATGAGTTTAAAAAACAGTTTAAAAACTATGAACAGACACAGTAAAACTCTTTTCCTCCCCCATTCACTGTTGAATCACTGCACACATTTTGTTCAGAGGCTTCTCACACAGCGTTACACTGCACTTGAAAATCACCATAAAGCTTTATGCTAAGGCCTCACTCTAAATGCTCAGCTATCCCAACCCCTTTACTCCTACTGGAAGGCCAATTCAGATGAGTGGACACACAACCCAAATAAGAAGTGGCCATTCGGTTGAGGCACTCGCAGCCATGCTAACACAGCCAATCGCTAAAAGGGATTCCAGTCTCACAGTGTCCTTCCTTGCCCCATTGGTGGTCCTCCAAGTCTCTGTGTCTCTGAGGTAGCACAACGCTGTCAACAGGTTAAACCTGAGTCCGCAAGTTTCACACCCAAGTCAACACACCCACACCACAACTGAAATTAAAGTGACCCATCTCCTGCTGTTGCAGGACTGTCCCCCTCTGCACCCTGATGACTTCACTCAGGTTGCTACGGTGTCTCTTGGATGGCTGACTAGCCTGACTCAGAGCCTATCAGTGTGCCCAGGTCACAACTAGCTTTTCTTGTGATTAAATAAACAGCATCCCCCCTGCTTCCACACAATGATGCTAGTCACAAATAGTTTTTTCCTAAACAGATCTTTAGCTCTAAGCGATTCAGCTACCCCTCAGTCAAGCCGCGGCACTTTCTTCTCCTCTACGCCTGTTTTGTGACGTGGCGCAGGTGAAAGTTGTTTACTTACTGTCCTCATTATTCAGTACACCAACAGCTTACTTTACCTCTCTCCTTGTTCACCATGACACTTGCTACCCCCTTACAGGCAATGTGACAGGTTGATCCAACATGTCAAGAACTTACCTAATTGCTGATTATTACCACAAAGGGAATCATGTCATGGATAAATAGTTTCAACAAGCAATCCAACTGAGGTGAATGAAGCAGACATAATGGAGTTCCCTATGTCTTATATCAGGCTGTGAACATTAAGCAATGACGTGTAAGTGTCCAAATAGACTATAATGGTTGTCTCTGCAGTGGATGTGGAAAGGACAGGTGAGCCACAAAGTCTTCCACATAATTGGGTGGGGGGGTTACAGAAAGGGGGAGAAAATAAAAATAAAGTGAGAAGGATTACACTATTGGTTTAGCTTTGCTATATAACGGCATAATGTTATACTCTCACTGGCTTACATGAAATGCAGGCTCCAGGGATCAGCTAACTTGTTGCCCTGGTACTTCAGCATAATACTGGCTGAAATGCTGGCTCAGAGGATCCCGATATCAGTTGCGGCTGTTATCAGAATGAAAATATAGGCTACCAAAACAGTTTCCAGTGTACTTTTTCCAGATTAATCAACTTGATATTAGGTGAAAAGTGTTGCTACTATTTTCACGTCCATGTTATGTCATTGAAATAGCATTCCTCAATCCATCATTTACAGCAGAAACTTTTTGTCATTTTGACAGATTAAGGTAAAAACAAGAATAGCTATTTTAAATTGTATTCAGTTTTTGAGCTTTTGTATTTTGAGATTTATAACTTTCAGTTCCCACAACCCTTCAATTAAGACTAATCAACAGCGTGACTTGTTTCTGTCAGGTTTTCTCCGAAATCGAAATAATTTATAAATTTACCTATGCAAGTTGCAAATTGTTATAATAATTTGTTTAAAGTAATAATAACTGTGCATGTGCACAGTGGTATTTCTGGTGTAAAAATACCTAATGCCAACAGGAGAATGATATCTAGGATTTTACATTAAACACATGGTAATCGCTTTCAATCAACAATCAACACAAATCCTATAACTACCTAGCAGGACTAAAAAAGCACATTCTGCATGTATCGAAATGCTAAACCAACTGGGGTATCCTGCACTTAAATATGACATAGAACTTAGAAACTCAATATTTTGATAATCCCTGTATCCTCGTTTATCATAGTAGTCTGATTCATTAACCCAAAAAATATATATTTTAACATTAAACAAAATCCATTAACTATAGGGCTTTTTCAATGCAAATCACAAAACCAAAGAAAAAGATATCTGAAAGTAAAAGATAAATGGTAGAAGTCCAATTTTTGTACTTAGATAGTTGTCATGGGTCTGTTCGTATTGTTCCTTTAACTTGTATCCTAAATCCTAAACTGGAAATTATATATTTAATTTCCATCTTAAATCTAGAGCTTTACATGCAAATTAGAACTGCAATTTCAGATTTAGTTAAATATATATATTTGGAATTCATTTAAAAACACGTTTTGATGTGTTAGATTTCTAAGTAATGGATAAAAATAGTACATTTTTGTTGTAAGTGAGGGAAAAAATACAGATATATTCTAAATCTGGCAGTTAAAAAAACAGGTAGTGATTAAATCTGAAGAAATTTCCCATTATGATTTGAAGCAGAGTATGGTGTGTTTGGAGGATTGACAATTGAGATAGCTGCCTGTTTGTTCAGGAAACAGGCTGGTGTTCACAACATTCCCCTGCCCCCTTTTGCTAGTTCAGTGTGTTAGCAAGCCCTTTCTCCATCATACTAAAGTGTAAATTAGTTTGAAGGCTGGTTTTTAGCCAAATGGAAATTACAGGCGTCATATATAATGTGTACTCAGTTGAAGGCATTCACTATAAAAATGCGCTTCTTTATGTCCCACTAGGAAAACCAGAGGAACCAATAGAAGTCCTACATGGACATCTCTTACACTTTTTATGCAATTGTTAAATTACATTTGTGGTCCGTTATCTTGTCCTAACATATTACCTAGTGAGTAAATGTAAAAAATATATATATTTATTTATTTATAATGAATTAAAAAAAAAAAATAAGACCACACGTTTTAATGTCTTTCTTCTTTTTTTTGTCTCCCCCTACTATATTTACCTTGAAAACTAAATGTATTATTATTATTATTATTATTATTATTATTATTATTATTATTATTATTATTATTATTATTATTATTATTATATGGAAGCATTCATTGGAACCTATTTCATTAGATTGCTCCATTGCGTTCTGAGACCCTCCATAGAAGGGAACTACCCCAGAAAGTTGTTATCTGTTTCCACAGTGATCCACGAGTACTGTGGTTTACTCAGTGCTATTGGTTACTCTTCTAAGAATAACCTATATCAGTGCTAACAATGGACATTTCCCCCCTTACTTTGAATGATCAGGTATTTTGTTATCTCCTTTCACTGCAGATAAAAAAAGTAGCATGAAAGAACCGTTCAATGGAATTAGCCCAGTTAACAAGACATTTGATGCGAAAAATCCTAATTTTACTGTTAGTCAGAGCTGTTTGTTTTCTCTTCATGACTGTTTACATTGGCTTATCTAGGTGACTGGAAAAGGAGAATGAAATATGGCACTAAACAAATGTTTCAGTTGTTTATTTTGTTACCCTGACTGCAAAGCATCATTGTGTGGCTGTGTTGGTCAGGATGTAAAATTCAACAATTCATCAGATTCATGCAACAATTCATGCAACAGATTTTGGCCTAGCAAATTATACACAAGTAGTCTGAATTTTCAAGCACTGTCCTCTCTGGCTTTCTTATACTTTAGATACCATCATTAATATTCAGATAGCACACTAAGAAAAATATTAATACTAAGCATTGCTGTTACTTTTCTTAATAACATGTATTATATTGCATAGCTGGACAGATGTATCTATATCTCCAAAGGGAAATCAAGCCAGGTACTTTACCTTTTTTCCAGACTTTACTAGCCACCAAGCTATCCTGTGTGTTTTATATATACTGTCATTTAATGTTAGTAATCATTGATCTTATGTTATTTGATTTTACATGATGGCCATTTATCTAAAAATATATTTTAAAATGAAACAATGAATAATGTTGCCTATTTATAGCTAACATTAAGGCCAAGATAACCCGGGACCAATTAGCAATGGTCCCGGACTGTTACTATAGAGATGTGATTTGCTTTTTCTTACCCTCCTTGTCCTCCTAATGGAATGGTCCTGGCTGCTCAGGGCTGGCAGTGGAGGAGCGGAAGCTTGTTTCTGAGTCACAGCGAAGAACACAGTGCCTGCAGACCGCAAACCAGACGTCCTCAGAGAGCCTCCACACCCAAAGCAAGGGAGAGAGAAAGGGAATGATGGCTGTTCCCCCGAAAGGATAGCCTCAGTGTCGCCTCCACTGAGCATTAATGGTGCATGGGACATATATTAAGAAGATGCATAATCTCTGTAATCTCTAGGAAATCAGGTTAAAAAAACCTACTAAGTCCCCTTTGGCACATGGACAGCATTATCATTCCCAAATAAGGGCTAGGCTGACTTTATGTGCTGCAGTAGTTATTTTGTTTAGGAAAACGAGGGGCGACACTATTTAACTATTTAATGTGAACTCACGGTTGTAATTTTTAGCATGAGATATAATTATTTATTTGGAAGTTTTGGTTGTGGTCATTGTTTTACATAGACATTTGTCTTTAACACTTTCTTCAGTCTAAAATGCAAAGAAGGACCTGTTAATCAAGTGCTAATGTCTGCAGGCTACTCACATGAACAATTGCAGTGTTTCATCAATCGGACACTATATTCCTGTACAATTAATTTTCCTGTGTTAATTAACAGAGTATCTGTGAATTATCCAGCAGATATGGAATCCTCTCTTGGAGAAAGCTTTGACTGATTATAGAATTGGCACAGGCATGTTCAACGTGTCACACCATGATTGGGGGGCTTTTAGGGTGAGGTTTCTGGGTCATCACAGCCTGCTCACAGTTGTTGCCGTTAAAACCCAGACATGGGGTTCCCCAGAGCCAGCAGGAGAAGAAACTCTACTCTCTCCGTTCAGAGCTTGCTGAGCAATCAGTGAGGGAATAAAGCTGTGACTTCAATCGAAAAGAATTTTCCCCCTCCCCTACCATTTAATTCAAGCAATATGTGTTGCTTTAGCCAATTTCTTAGTGGACAGCTAGATTGTGTCCTTATATACTTAGCTGCATTATGGACCAAGTCTCGTCTCTTTCGTCTCTCTGTAGAGAGGGTTCAGTAAAGATAAAAATGTTTGCCACCCAGAGGTTCCAGCTGAACAGAAGGTATCAAATATCACCACTTTGTCAGGATATAATTGCCTATGCTTACAAGGTGGGGAAGTTAATAGAATTCCAACAGGGAATTACAAGTTTCTTTAATTTACAGCGATTTCTCATCTCTTCAGAGGATAGGTCTGAATGAAATGCTTCATGCTGGTAAAAAAAAAAAATGCATTATCCATTTGGATGTATTTATTAGTGTAAATAAATAAGACTTACTACTGACTGGTACTAATTTACCAGTGGTATTTTGTCTTTAAAGTTTGTTAGCATTTCAAAAGTTTCAAAGATATATACAAATAGCCTGCCATTTCTTCATATGCCCATAAGAGAAACAGAGCAATAGGATCTGAGGGAGGTAATTGACCCATCCAAAGCTTTGGGGCGTTCCTCGCAATTTTTTTTTTTTTTTACTGTTCAAGCGCATACGTGTCGCTCATTTCTCAAAATGTTGGTTGTAAAATATAGTGTATTGTTCCCATTGTTCCATTAAATGGAACCTTTTTGTCTTTCCAAGACCTGTGTTTAAGAACACAATTGCAAATGACACCGATTACTTCCAGTCAAAGTTTAATCTAGGGGAGATCAGCCAACAGCATTAAAAGTGCATTCAGACATTTTTGTCATTTGAGTTTTCGGAGTTTCTGACCAGGTTTGAAATAAGGAATGATTAATTGTTTTAAAGAATTAAAACTCCAATAAATTAATTCTGCTATTTAAAGCATAAATAGCAACCTTGTGTTTGTATGTAGGCATGTGTGTGTGATAGAGAGAAAGGACAGTCTTGCATTCGCGTTTGAGGAAAATGTTAATCTTTAAGATATTCAGCTTTGTTTCTTCAATGGACCATGTTCTCTATTCTGTCTCACAGACTGTGTGGAAGTCAACATAGCACAAAACCCAAAAAGAAACATGTATCTTGTGAAATAGACTAAATATATTTCTACCACCATAGACTTATCGAAGTGAAATAGCCTCTTTCAAGAAGACTGGACTACAAATGAGGACAATTAATATCCACACCTTCCACTGGGACACTTCCATTGTCCTAAATGCAAACCTCCGGCCTTGTGGTGAAGAATTTGGAACCCTTTTTTTTCCAGTTTCCCAATGATTTTTTGTAAACTATGAGTTTCACAGGCCATTTGAAAAGTTCCTGCTGTCAGCCATATGTGCTGACGTAGTGCAGGGATGGAGTAAGATTTCTTGGCCCTGTGATGTTGCCCTGGAAACCCTGTTTTAACAGTTTTCAGATGTTAGTAGTTAGGTAGTTTTATCTGCTGTCTAGAGAATACAGGGAGGTGCGGAGGCAGGCTGAGCCATGAACACAATGTTAGGGAAGTGGAAATAAAGAGGGTTAATTTAAATATAGAATCAAATGGTTCATTTAAAAAACATGATGGTACACTATAGTAGGTGAGAAGCAAAAAATGGTGCAGTGGCTTTAATTTCCAGAAGTGTTTTTAAAATCTAGCGTTCCTCATGAGATTCCTTGGTTCACAAGGGAAACCATTTCTCATTTCAAGTCTCTGCAATGTTAAAACTCCTCTCCTTACCACATTCCAGAATAGTTTGCAAACCACTCTCTAAACATGGAAATAGAGAGTTGAAGCCTGCATGCGCTGCCCAGCACTTACGATTAGTTTTAGACTGTTGTTTAAAAAGGCAGACAGGAATGGACAGACACCCTCGTGGTAGCTTTTAATTGGGTTGACCCACTGATCAGGGCTGGGCTCACACAGGAAATGTCAGATCAGCGTATTTTTTTTAAAGGGCATCTTTAGGATTTCCTCTCTGGATCCATAAACTCTAAAAAATGTTATTTAAACATGTCCACAAAGCATGGGTTATAGAAACACAACAAGTCAGTCTGTAAGATTTTACTGATTTTGGGGGGGGGGGTTTGGGGGGGTCCTAGAGCCTGGAAAAACCTGAACTAAAAGGGAACCGAAGAACCAGCTTTTGAATAAATGCAAGCATAACTTTTAGGCTAGATTTTTTACCAAAGCGGTTTAGATCAAGGGTACACCTTTCTTTATAAAGTAAAATGCTAATTACAAAAGGGATTTAATGCTGCTCCTAGCAGAGCTCCCTTGAGATTACCAAAATCCTTGTTCACTGATATGTTCCAAATTTGATATATTTATATAACTTTTGTATCCTTGAAGTAGGGTTGGGGGTGGTAAAATACATTTAAAAAGTAAGGCTAATGAGCTGTCTTTAGGAATCAGAAACCAAAATCAAAGCCTCAGCACTTTGGGTCCGTACTATCCTTGGTCATAATGTGCTCTCTCTCTCTCTCTCTCTCTCTCTCTCTCTCTCTCTCTCTCTCTCTCTCTCTCTCTCTCTCTCTCTCTC